>OZ038503.1:420000-532500 GCA_964036315.1 Acanthosepion esculentum
CACACACACATACACGCACACACACAAACGCGCATACACGCACACACACACACACACACACACACACACACACACACACACATATATATATAATTTTACACCGTGCAAGGCAACATAGTCACTAACATGCAGGTTGGGACTTAATGAGAATGGAAGAATATGAGAAAAAAATTAAGGAGCGAGACCAATAAAAAATTAGAATTTAAGAGGACATAGATAACGATTGACATTACATTTAAATTTTTGACTGGAAAGCAAGAATCTGGGAGATATTTCCACAAGTGTTAATTTCGTGAAAAGAAACTCTTAGCACAGAACTTACGGTTACTTTCGTAATATATATAGCGTGTTTGCTTGCGTATGTGTGCATCCTAAAACAAGCTCTTAAGTGCTAATATATCTCCCATTGATCCAAGTAAAAAATAAAACTAATTATATACTATATTAAATGTAGTACAATCAACTTAATCATCCGCAACAGATTCCCTCCCCCAACTAATTTTTTTGCAAAAGAATATATGAATTTGAATATCCTTTGGGAGATTGTATCTCTGATGAAAAAATAAATATATATGTTGGTTTCACGATGACAACATTTTTCAGGACGGCTTACATTAAACATGTCGGATTCAAGTTCTCTTGCACAACATTTAAAAGAACATTCTTGTCCACATTCACGTTTTAAGGATATATTAATTCTTTAAGTGTTCTATATACAAAAAATGCAACCGACACTAAAGACGGTTAATTATGAATATAGCAATATTGATTTAAAATGCCTAAAAAGCAATGTTTTGTGATATACAAATTGTAATTGCTTTTTAAATTTCGGGTTGAGCATTTTAAAAAAACTTAATAATAAACAAATATAAATTAAGTTACCTCCCTTACATATTCATAACGTTAATTTTTAAATTGACTCTAACGGAGCGCGTTTTATGCGCATTTACAAAAAATTCAGAATTATCAATTACATTAATTTTTTTCTTTGCGATTCACCCCTGAAGATGATCTTGGATGAGATTGAAAGTGCTTTGGAAGAATAAAAGGAATCAGAAAAACTACGTCGTCTTTCTTAATCAGCTTAATAACAGTACTAAGAATCAGATCACTAAGTTGAATATCCGTGAATTTGCGAGGATTAAAATAAAAATAAATAGGCATAATGTTTGATTATTCAACCAAACATTGAATGAAGATATACTGCTTAAACACACACACACACACACACACACACACACACACACACACACACACACACACACACAGATATATATATATATATATATATATATATATATATATATATATACAAATATTCTCTAAAACATGAGCATACAAGATGAAAAGATGCCCCAAACTTAATGAAAACTAAGTTTTATCGACAAAACCTTTATTTTATTATTAATAGGAAAGACCAAATAATCTTTTGATGGAAAAAATTACTTTGATTAATCCTTTTAGAATCTTTAAAATTTTGCCTAAATATCTTGTTTGTTCCGGTGTTAATTTGAAGCCATAAATTAAATGGGAAATTTGAGCGTCTTTTACGGTGAAAATTAAATTGGTTCAAAATTCTTGCAAAAATCAGTTAATTTTTTAATTTTAATGAAACATTCAGAACTTATTCACAAATTAATGAAAATATTTTTTACATCTGCTACTCCCCACTTATCTGATTTTATGAAATTTCAAGAAATTATTTTTGATAGCCCTTAAGAATTATATTAGTGCAACTCCTTCGAGAATTTAAATCATCAAATGTTTTTGGTCAAACAGGACCCCCAGTTACAGAAAATATGCTCTGAATCGTAAAAGGAAAATGTAATAAAATTAAGACATTATTTAATGCGAAAAGCTTCCAATTGCTTTTATGAATAAAATATATTATGGAAACTATTATCTTATGAAAAATGTTTTTCGATGAATAATGCCCTTTTATAAGAATAGTTTTCATTTTTTAAATTTACAATTTATAAATTTTAAATTAAAAAAAAATCTGTATTAATTTGTAGCGGTCAAAAGATACAGTTATTAAATAAAATCTATATTTACTAAAGCTAACTAGATTTAAGAGACTCCAGGTTATTGTATGTGTAAAAACGTGATAATCTTTGTAAATACGGACGTCAATAAACGTCCATATTAGAAAATAAGAGCGGTAACTCTAGTAAATTTAAAATTTATTGTTAATTTTTTAACATTTCCTCAACAAGAGCCTTCGTTCACACTCCTCCTCGGTCTTTTGAACAAGAGAGGAGTTTTATCCCTTATTTAGAATTGTGTTTCCGTTTCCTTCTAAAGTCTTTTAATTCTGTTTCACTCCCAATAACAACTTGCGTCTTAGTAGCATTATCGCCTTGCTTGGTGTGAACTGATTAAAACAAAACAAAAAAAATCATGGCTTGCAGATTGAGTTTAAGCATGGGACAGACTGTCAACGCGGGGTGTTGACCGCAATGTACACATTTATATTTATATTTACATACGAATTATCCCTGATATTGAGCACTTTAACACATATAAATATATTATAACTCAAAACTATATTTTTATCATATATATATATATATATATATATATATATATATATATATATATATATATATATTCAGTTCAAAAGATTGAGGCCACACCTGGTATTTTTTAAAGTAGTATTTAGAGTAGTTGTTTTGGACTTTAAATATAGAAAATTATTATACAAGGTTAAAAAAGTGAGAGATATTTTTTTAGAAATTTTATTTAAACAAAAAGAAAAAAAATTATGATTAAATTTTGCTATCGTCAAAATATCTTCCTTCATCTTTGATTACTGCAACACAAACTTTTGACATTCGTTGCAAAAGTTTCTCAAAGTATATTTGATAATAGATTCCATTCTTTTTGCAATGATTCTAAAAGCTCTTCTTTCTTTCTTTTTCACTCTTCTGTCATGTTCATTCCATTCTAATTCTGGGAATGGCTTCAAACTTTCGAAGTGTATATATGATGTTCATGCAATAGAAGACCAAGGTAGAGATATATTGAATTAGGATTTTGTGTGGCGTTAATATTAGGATATAAGTGAAAATCATGAGGATATGTAGGATACATAGCAGATGACCCTGAATCAAAAGAGGTTAAGATTATAGTAATCTTGGAAGCATTCTTTTAGCAGCCGATTCACAAAGTAACGGTTCTTGGGAAAAAGCTCACCGAGAAGAAATTTCTTCTTGCCAATGAAATACGAAGGAACTGAAGCTAACTCGATCCTCTGGACTCGCTATTCCGTGCAACCAAAAATTGGTTTAATGTTATTATGTTAGCTCGTAAAATCTTTCACTGTTTTTATTTTATTATTTAAAAAAGTTTCGTATCCATTGTATTCTGTAGCAAGTTTTTAAAACCTTTCAATGCTAGAAATTTTACACCAACTCAACATATGATAACTTTATTATTTAATAAGTGAAAATTGAAAAAACCGACTCTGATATTCATAGTTTTTGCTGCTGACCTTTAAGTTCTCAATGTTTGATAAAGGCTAAGAGTAGATAGATCTATAAGGGGTACACAGTTAATATATACACTGACCTTTGACCTGCTTTCTTTTTGAAGAACTTAAGAAAGAGCAGGGATGTTTTACTTTATCATTTCTGAAAAAATATTTGATAAGAATACAAAGATAAAAATGTCAGCAAAGAATTCAGTGGAGTAAGAATATATATATATATATATATATATATATATATATATATATATATATATATATATATATATATATATATATATATATATATATATATATAAATAAATTCACCAGAAAATGAAATATAAAGGAGATAAGGAAATTCTTGTATTTTTTTAAATTTTGTTTTTTTTCATCGGTTAAGCAGATATTTGAGGCATCTGTCCTGTCAATCAGCGTTTGTGTGCATAATTCTTGTCTGTTTGTGTATCACAATTCTAATTGGTCTATGCGTGATTTGATTAATAATGTGTACGTATGCGTACGTTTGAGCGTCTAGTGGGGTTATATATATATATATATATATATATATATATATATATATATATATATATATATATATATATATATATATATATATATATATATATATATATATATACGCCGTTTGGATTATTGTCTTAATCTTTATTGCCACATTCTCGACGGTTTGGCGGTTGTACTCTCCGGCCTTCTTCAGTAAATCGACCCAAAGAGTTGTGAGTTCAATCCCTGGGCAGAACAGAGAGAATAAAAGAATAAAAACTTTGGAGAGTTTAGATATCAAGGAGAATTAAATAAATCTGAGACATACAAAGGCATGACACGTGTAATTAGAATGCACTAAACCTGTGGACTACATAAAGTGTTCCGTTCGAAATTCAAAAAATATCGCCTGAAGAGGGCCAGAGCGTACAACGACCAAACGTTGTGAATGTGACAATAAAGATGAAGACAATAGACCGAACACTGTAAATAGCCCCCCCCTCTCTCTCTTTCCTCTCCGTCTCTCATCTTCCGAGCTTTAAGATTTTAGCGTCAATTGTGTGTCATGTCACCAAGAAATGTATACACTCTTCCGGTGTATCTTTAAAGTATCAGACTGTTGAAAATATGCATATTTTTCTCACTTAAACCGTCTTTGTCTCCCTCTTTTTAAAACTTCTCTCTGTTAAATTTAAACCCCCCTTTACCTTTAGACCTTCCTATTCTTCTCTCGTCTGTTATCCCTCCCTTTGGCTTTCATTCACTCTAGCATTCGCCCCACATTCTAATACATACACTCTCACTAAATTTTATTCTTTATTCCCGGAGATGTTTTTTCTGTTTTCTTTTTGAATTTGTAGGTCTGATGAATTGGATGGTATTTACGATTCCAATGGAATAAATTATGACCATGGAATATTAGTGTTTAAATCTTTTTATTATATATATATATTATATATATATGAGGAAATATAGTCTTAAAGTGTCCTATATTTATGGGATAAAGTGCTCAATATCAGAGATAGAGCCTGTGTAAATATAAAAGTGAACATAGAAGTCAACACTTAGAGGCGACAGTCTGTTTCATGCTAGATGCAGTCGTCAGGCCTGACGATTGCATCTAGCATGAAACAGACTGTCGCCTCTAAGTGTTGACTTCAATGTTCACTTTCATATATATATATATATATATATATATATATATATATATATATATATATATATATATATATATATGTACAGTGTGTAACAGCAAAATTCTCCAAATCGTGTAACAGCATAGAATAATTTTGTATTCCACAAAATGTTTAATATAAAAAAAACATTAAACTAAATGAGTTTCTTTTATCCAAATTTTCAGATAGAATATTTAGTCACTTTAACACCATTTGTCATAAGAATCACTGAAAATTCCTTTGAGTTATTCAGCTAGAAAGAGAATAGCTTAAAATCATTTTGTGTCAGTCCCACTATATCTTCACAACTGAGCAATGGTGAAATGAAAATGTTCATTCAGACCTTCAGTTATGGCATCAACATTCATACTCTGGCGTCCGTCTTCAAAGTGCTTTCAAGAACCATCAAGAGATCGGTGAATAATTTTTTAAAAAAGCGAACAGTAGAGAGAAGGTAACATCATCAAGAGAGATCATCCTTTCAAGTTAGTGCTAAATAAGTAGAGTCCAATAGTGTTTTAAAAATCTCGGAGAATTACAATAAGATATCTTTAATCATTTCTAAGATACAACGGTTAAAATCTTAATACAAGAATTTGACAAATTTTCTGTTACGCCATTTGGACAACTTTTCTCTTACACCCAGTACACACACACACACACACACACACACACACACACACACACACACACACACACACACACACACATATATACATATATATACATATATATATATATATATATATATATATATATATATATATATATATATATATATATAATTGTATATTTGGGCAGCAAACGATCTTTTATACATAGTCGTAGAAATTCATTCATTATAAAAAAGGAAAAAAAACAAACACTCAATAGTATCAACTGTGAACACGGCCACAATGTGCTGACAGTGTTTAAAAAACATTCCCATCATTATAGAGGCATATATATAAAAATCTACATATTCAAAAACAAAACAAATCAAAACAATGTTTATAGTATATATTTAGTTGAAGTCTGTTCGAAATATTTAGATTTCGGCATTAATAGATCTAGGTTATGCTGCTAAACAGAGTAATTAACCAACTAACCGTGGTCGATTTGCTACCACTTCTTTAGAAATTACATATTCCTATATACTTATATTCTCATAATTACATAATATAATAATTCTATTCTCATGATTATATATATATTTATAATTATACTTATCTTCTCATAAATATTCTTTTACATCGTATCGAAAAATTTGAAAAGGACGATTTTTTAATTTGTAAAATGTCCTAAATCAGCTTCTACTCAGACACCCTTTTTCCCAATAACTACCATTTTGCAGAAATGTCTCCCGCGTGAGTGCTTCCCTGAACACTATACCCTTAATAGGTTCAAGTGGAGATTTAATCGTTATCTATTCTCTTTATCCTCTCAATCATAAATTCCTTCTACCCACTTTTTCATTAATGTCACAAAGTTCATTTATCATCGCAATTTTAACAGTAACACTCTCTCTCGAATGACTCTCGAACTTTGTACTATGTAATTTGCAGTATAAAAAGGTAATTTATAAAGGGTATTTTACAGATTATTCGATATAAGTAAAATTACAGAAGAGAGAGAGAATCTTTTAAAATTTAGGAAATAGGTAAACGAGTGAAACTCGATTGTTCGCCGCGAACTTTTGAAAACGCGTCGTATGTAAATCAGCATTTTCTTGCTGTCGATATGGTTAAACGAAGATTGCGAATCTTTGTCCTATACAAATAAGAAGTCATCGAAAGAGATTAAAATGAAGAACAGGATGTCTTTAAAAGGATTTCAACCAACAATGTTTATGCTAATAATATTAGTTGAAGGACTAAATTGTTACCACATGAGCTATGACATTCGTGACATAATATTTATTTATTTATTTCATCTATTTATTTAACTCATTGGTTGCAATTTGCTTGGACCGATTGCCACCTCCATCTTCAGCCATCTTTCTCTCGTGCTCGACGCGCCATCGACAAAACAAACACACAAAATGGTCGTCCCGACTTTCGTCAGTCCGCCTTAATCATGGCGCCACACAGACGCCTTCAATTCAATATTTGGCGCCAAGTAAAATTCATCGTCTGCAGAATCCACGAAGATGCTGGCGGCTGGTTAGCCCTAAAAGAATATAAACTTTTTTTGCTTGACCTCATATTTTGTACAGACACACACGCATATATATATATATATATATATATATATATATATATATATATATATATATATATATATATATATATATATATATATGTATGGTATGTGTGTGTGTGTGTGTGTGTGAGAGAGAGAGAGAGAGAGGCGAGAGAAAGAGAGAAAGGGCAGATGGATTCATTTACATATACGAGTAGCTGCTGAAAAAGACTCAGCCCGACCAAGAAACTATTACTCTATTCCCTGCAAATAATATAGTATTTGATCATGTAGTAATATTTTAGGCAATGAGTGGAAGGAAGGCGTTTATATATATATATATATATATATATATATATATATATATATATACGGGATGTTACCCAGATGTTCCAGAATTTGATGAAGGAAAAATACTTAATCGGGCATCTAGGTTAGGAGTCATCGCCTTCTTACAAATCGTCTCTTTGCACTAGCGAACAAATCATATATATTGTAAAGGATAGAAGAAGAAAGTTTGTACTTAATTCCGTTCCGACTGATTCCTCTGACTTTTAAATACCACTTTATACTAATATCTATCTATCTATCTATCTATCTATCTATCTATCTATCTATCTATCTATCTATATATATAATGTAAACTAATGTAAAATTTGGAACTTATATAAGCCTCTTAAAGATTAACAAAGCTTTTGGGCTCAGTAATTTTGTATTCTATTTTATTCTATTTTATTTAGACCACTTTCCTCCTTTTCTGGTCATTATATTAAGTTTCATTAGCCATTATAAGAGTTGTTTTTGTGGCATGTCAGTTTAATCGTTTTACAATTATCGCGTATTCACGCGTTCTGTCTTCACGTGTCACTTTCCGCTTTTTTACTTATGAAATATATTTAGTATGTTTGCTGTTTGTCTTTCATGCTTATGCACACACATACACACATACACACATGCATACAGGCACATACAAAACACATATGTGTTCGTGTAAATATTCACAGATGGAGTAGAAGAGACAAAATGAATGAAAAGACAAGAGGAAAAGTATACTTAGTTTTTCGCCGACCCATTTCGTTATTTGACGAACTTTATCGAGGCAAATGTGATGATTTTATTTTGAAACAAGTATATATTTGACAGTTACTCAAAATTTTAAAATTTAAGTACACTTATAAATATTCATCAGGTAAACCGAAAGGTTTCTGTATAAGAACTTAGATTACGTCATGTTGCATCTTCGAAAGGAAATTTTTAGAGATATATCATACGAAAAATATTTTTCGAGTATACTAAATGGCGTAATCTAATATCTAAATGCTAACATATTTCATTTAACCTGATGAAGATTTATCAGCGTCTTTACATTTAAAAATTCCCTTTCGAAGATGCAATATCGCGTAATCTAAGGCCTAAATGCCTAGACATTTCAGTTAACCTGTTCAATATTTATGAGCGTCTTTATAATTTCCTTTGGAAAATGCTAATCTGTTTTCTAACATCTAAATTTTTCATTTTACTTGATGAATATTTATGGCCGTTCCTAAATTTAAAAAAAAATGAGTAACTGTCAAATATGTACTTGTTTGCAAAATAAAATGACATTTTGGTGGATATTTTAGAGGGCAAAGGTCAGTTTTACTTTATCGGACCTATCCGACTTAACACTAAGACTGGAATGAATAGTTGTATATATATATATATATATATATATATATATATATATATATATATATATATATATGATAGAAATTGTAAGGAGGATTTGATAATTATAATTAAGTAATTCATTGATTGAAACGGCCGCCCAGTGCTTTCTGCATTTTGTTGAGGTTTCTTTCAGACTCAATGAATTACTTAATTATAATTATCAAATCCTCCTTACAATTTCTATCATGTGTATATCATTGCTTGATCCGGCTTCTAATGCTTCTGTTTGAGCGGCTTGGTGATAGTAGTCGGGGCTCGGGGGGGAGGGCACAGTCCTATGGTTACAGAGAACTTCAGTTGAGTTCCACCACGGAATATGTGAGCGAGCGGCGCTATATTGAGTCTGATTTGCTATCTCTTCGTCACCGAGGCCAGTTGGAACATTTGGTATGGTGTTTGCTTAACAAACTAACTGTCAGGGTTTCAATTCTCGGTAGTGGATGCACACTGCTGATGAGTCCCAAATATAGGACGAAACGGCCGTCCAGTGCTTTCTGCATTCTGTTGAGGTTTCTTTCAGACTCAATGAATTATATATATATATATTGACGAGAAAAACTGTAGTTAATCAAGAAGATAATTTAATTGAAGTTTTAATAATTTATTGTATATTATAACTCTAGTTGGTATTGGCAGAGTCAAAATGAAAAAAACTACAGAAATGTAACTCGGTAATGTAGTAAGAGAAGATAGAAAATTTGAAACAGTAATCCGAAAGCGCATCGGAATGGCGAAAAATACCTTCCAGAAATTAAGCAAAATAAAGAATTAAGAAAATAATTTTGAAAAAAGAAAAAGTACTGAATGTAATATCTAATCAACTATATGACAGTGAATGCGGTACAATTTGCCCATATGTGCAAAGAAGAGACTTGTGATCTAGATGAGGTTCTACCAACAAATGCTGAAAATAACATGGACAGAAGATGTTAAAAATGGGAATTTTCAGGTACAACCGCAACTAAAAAGAAGCTTCTGCTGACAATCAGAAATAATTTTTGGGACACGTAATGGATAAAGAGTGTTTGGAGGATGTAACACTCACATGGCATATTGAAATAAAGAGAAATACTTGAAACTGTGATTAGCCAACTTAACGATTTTGATTAAAACTGTTATCAGAAAAACGGAGCAGGAGGATAAAGATGTATGGTAAAAGAAGAAGCGTTATTTATAGCAACAATGAATGTGAATTTGTGAAGAGCCATGATTGTGCATAACCTGAAACTATATGACACATAAAAAGATCATGTGCAGGGTGTTTCACAATCGTTGAAACAAAGCAGATCTGTCAGATCTTACTTGTTGAGTTTATTCTCTTTATCATTTCAGATTATTGGTTGGGAATAGCATTATATTCAACCAAATATAGCGAAATAATGCCTTGGACAATGGAGCAAAAGATCTTTTGTGTGAAGTTATATTACTAAACTAAGTCTTTCAAGATTGTACAAACAAGATACAGAATGGAAGTTTAATTTCAACACATTTCCAAACACGAATCAGATTTCCAAGTTGGTCAAGAACTTTGAAGCTTATGGCACTTGTGAAGATCGTAGGGAAACGGGTTCCTCACCATCTGGGCCTTCGATAACAATCTGAATATTACCAGGGTTCAAGAGTCAGTTGGCCAAAGTTCGACAAGATCTTTGCGATGAAGAAGCCAAGAACTTGGAATCTCTGTATCTTCTGTTCGGTGCATTCTGATTAAGGATCTTCAACTTTATCCCTACCGGATCAACATCCATTACCAACTGACCCAGGTCGATATGGAAAAGAGGGTAGCTATGTGCCAGTGGTTTTCGACGGTGACGAGAAATTCTTAAATGATGTCTGGTTTTCGGATGAAGCCCAATTACTCTTGAATGGTCATGTTAATTCCAAGAACTGGGTGTTTTCCGGAATCTAGAACAATCACAGAGTTGTTGGATGCCCTCTGTATTAAAGAAAGCGCACGGCATGGGTCACTATCTCGAAGCATGGCACCATTGGGACATTTTTCTTTGAAGATGATCGGGGTAACGCAATGACAGTGACACACACAAAATGTTACATTCCAGTGCTTGGGCTGTTCGGGGGGAGAGCTTGAGTAGCGTGAGGTCATCGATGAGGAGGAACAGTGGTTCTAGCAGGATGGTGCTCGTCCTCATACTGCTAATGTTACCATTGTATGGCTCTGTGAAAAGTTTGGGGAGCGTCTCATCAGCCACAAAGATGAAGTGAAATGGGGACCTCACTCGTCTTAACTGAACACCTCAAATTTCTTACTCTGGAGATTCCTCAAGGACAACATCTACCAGGGCAACACTCGCACCATTGCTGCACTGAAAGCAGCCTTCACTGAGAAGATTGAAGCGATCAACCAGGAATAATGTGCACGCGTTATCAACAACGTTGCACGCTCCATTCAACAGTGCCTTCAAGTGAACGGCGGACATGTTATCCTTTTACGTTTCAATGAATGTAATTCTCATTACTCTATCATTTGTGGTCCTTGATTTGTACCCGATCATTTTGTTTCAAAAATTGTGTACGGGCAACTTTGTAGTAACCATTTTCTGCTATTCCATTGCTGATTTGCACAGTTAATTCTGAAACAAAAGTGTAATTTATCCAAAATATCTTGGTATAGATTATTCACAATTTATCATTTCCCGGGGTAAATACAATATTAGTCCTATAGAAATTCTAACAAGAACCGAAGTCAATATATCTAACCCAGAACAAACGACTAAAATCATATAATTGTGTTTGTTCATCCATTAGTAAGTTAGCGGTAAATAGTGTAATATATATGTATGTTTCTGTGTCGATGTTTCTATGTGCGTGCCTCTAATGGTCGTTCCTTACTGTGGTGGTAGGGCAGTGTCCAGTGACTTTGAAAACGATGCCACCGGGAATTCTAAACTTATGTTAGAGCCACTCTTGACGGCAAGGTCGAATATAAGAACCCAGACTAAGCCCGATCAAACCCAAAGACCCCAACGGTGGAACAAGCGAGTTACAATTACAATAGATCACTTCGATTGAACCAGCGGATGAAGAGGGCTATGCATGATGGACATATTACAGAAGGCGGCACTCAAAATAATAATAGAATCAGCGGCAGACCATTGCAGTTTCATAAGTGGATACTGTATGTCTCATTCCATATGTGCTGCAGTGCAAGGTTATGAAATCAAGTGTGTGGTTCCCTTTCTGACAAGTTGAGTCCCACTTGAAACAAATTCATCCACTCATCGGAACTTTCTTCTACTCTGATTTTATTTCACATCCAACTAATTCTTGCAAAGCCAAACGGCGATAGGGAATGGATGACGGAAGAAGGTTTTGGTGAAACTGAAAACTTCAAGTCCTGAACCTGCATGTTGGCTGCGAATTTAGTCATCAACGCCATCATCATAAAGGAAGAGATCAGCAAAGAAGAAATTCTGTTCTTGGATACGAGATCAAGCCGACACCACCGACGTCGACAACGAGTTAGTGGTTACGATACATTTAGCCATTACCTGAGATAAATAATGAAGCATTCCGTTTTGATTGCGAGAGAAGAAGGAAGAAAAAGTATATGAGGCACTGTTCAGTTTTAGTAAGAAAAGAAAGTATAAATAGTAATCATGAGAAAGAAAGAAAAAATGGAGACGATAACGCTTTCATTTATTCAAAGTTTGCTTCAGTGAAATGTAAAAACGCGGCAATTTTTAATATTTAAACTTCTTTCTTCTTTTAATAATGAGCCACATTTATATTTCATACTTATGATTGTTATTGCAATATTCTATTAAATTTGTGAAGCTCAATTATTGGAATAGTGGAATTCCCACGGGTATTTTATAGTCATGCAAAGAGCTTATTACATCATTAGATTAAGAAAAATAACGCTTAAGAAAATTGAAATTTGAAAATTTCTTAAATTTCCACTGATAGTCCTGGTACAAATTATAGTTGTTATCTACAAAAGAGTCATATTTCGTCACTAAAATGTTGTCTGGCATGGCGTCTGTAAATATAAGATAACTGCTCAGCAAAACTAGTTGAACAATCGAGATACTTCGTCTTAGGTTTGAACACCAAACACAGGTACAGGAGGAAAAGATGCGATTCTTTGATAGTTAAAACATAACCGTTTAATTTTATTTTAGACTTGCACAAGGCAAATCGAATGAAATCATAATAGGTAATATTCAGAGGGAGACTACTTAAATTGCAAATTAATATTAAAAATCTCGCCTATTTTCTATGCTTGAACTCCGATCTTTGCTGCCAGTTGAATATATATCTGTTATGTCATGTAACTTTAAAAGTGCTATAAATAACATGTAATCCAGTACTATCAATCGAATGATCGGGTCATCGACTACTAAACCGGTTTCCTCACCAGCTTTTTCTGGGGAGATGGGTGGCCAGACACCGGGTAGGATTAAAAGCAACCTGAACCTCCTTTCAGATTCAACGGCCCTCTAGTACAATGGGTTAGATTGGAATCCATAGCTATGTATTCAGCCACTACGCTGAGGACACGGCGTCAATGACCGGAGATTTTCCCCCTACCATGGAGAAATCAAGTGACACGTGACCATGATCATGGCGAGCATTCAAGTCGGAGGAGATCGGCTACGACAGGTCAACTTTCTCAAGACAAGCTGAGCATAAATGAATAACTTAGTTGCGCAGTGATCGTAAGTCCACACTCGTTCATAGCATTGATAATGATGAAGCTGAAATTGATGATGATGAAGATGAAAATATATAACTATATATAAATATATATGGGCATATTACATAAATAGGGACAAGGAGTATTTTGCATGATTTTTATTACGTTTTTCTTGTATCCATACAAATTTATTTTTTATGAAGATTAAATATCAGGAGAAATTTTGAATATGGCCATGATATCATGGTTGTGTTCGAAAACTCAGTAAAAACTAAGAAATAAGAATGAAATTTACTCCTACATTCACACAAGAGGATATAAGGAAACAAAAACAAAAAATACCACTCTATAAAATACAGGATGTCCCTAAAGTCTGGATACATCGACAAAAATTCATATTTTCAAGAAATGGAATTTTCAAAATTTTATTGAATTGGAATATTAACAAATAACACCTTCAATATGATTTTCATCGTTTGTGATGCGCTTTGCAAGATTCACGTGAACTCGTTGCAATAAATCCACATTGTCGTCAATTTTAGTACAATCACTCTTTATGCGTTTACTCAAGTTTCTTGCATCAGTTATTTTCATTGACTTCATCTTCTCCTTTAGCATATCCCCACCTTCAAAAAAGAAGCTAATTCTTTCTTCTTTAAAAAAAAAAACATGTTTACTCTGTGGAGGTAAAAAATATATTTAATGAGATTTCCTAGGTGTTCAAACATTAGAAACATTCTGTACAGTTTTCGAGGTACAGTTACAGTCGAATTTGAAAATTCACACTAGATTCGACCCCACAACCTCTGACAAATTCAATAAATCTAGCCAATACTTTTTAATAGTCTCATTAATTGTCCAGTTTGGTGAGTTTCGGTATAAATCCGCTTTTTATAAGCTAACTAGAATGGTATTTTCTCTCTCTCGGGTGTAGTAAGGGAGCTGTGATTGTGCACAGCTGTCAAATAGAAGCCAAATTGTTGGCGACCAGTATAAACAAGAAGGAATTTGCCTGCTAGGCGAGAGTTGGCGCCATCAGTGGCACAGTTTCGGAACGACGACACCATTTCTTGGGATCGTTCTCGTCAATAAGTTTACACAGAATTACATTATGAGCTATATATGCTATTGGCCTCATTGAAAATGCACCAATGCGCTCACATATAAACACATACACACACAGAGGGTTACATGTGGGTGCGATCAAATTCTCAGTCCGAGCCTCTTTTCAAAAATCTGATCGAATGAGGAATCAGCAGATATTTTTAAGAAGGGCTTCTTTGATGAAAGTTATCAGCATCTCGTATCACACACACACACACACACACACACACACACACACACACACACACACACACACACACACACACACATATATATATATATATATATATATATATCCATACAGATTCAAATCATGCGCTTTAAATCATCGGTTTAAGACTTTCAACATGCAGGCTTACATTAATCATCTGATTATGATTATTATTATTATTATTATTATTAGTAGTAGTATTAGTAGTAGTATTAGTAGTAGGTGGTAGTAGTAGTAGAAGTAGAAGCAGTAATACTTGTATGTCTTTCGCTGTATAGATACAATTCACACGCTTTTAAATCCTCGGCTTAAGACTTCCAACATTCAGGCTTCAATTCATTGAGTGTTGAATGTTATTCTGAATTCTTTTCTGTTATACATCAGGCGGACAAGTGTGCTGTACTAAAGTAATATGAGACGAGAATATACTGAATATCTTGCCTCGTTAAAAATAGCGGCCAAACTATTAAGAGGAACTGATTTAGTTTAGTCAGATTGACTGCCAATGTATTTTCACGCGGCCTGACCTCAAGATGTGTGACTTCCAGTGAACGGTTTAGAAAAGGAATGAAATTGTAGGTGCAAGAATTTCACTCAAATAGCAAAAAATATGTTTACTTCTATTTCGATTTTGTTTTGTCCGTTGTTATGAATACGGCATAACATACTCCTGAATATTTACGTAATCAAAATTAGCAGAGGGCCTAAAGTTATCAACGGCTTTTAGAATTAACGAAACATTCTCGTATTTCGAACTATTGTTCTCATCCTGGTTGCTAAATACACTACGCCACTGCCTCGAACGAAGCTGATCCAAGGAAACTCATGACCACTAGGTGACAGTAAAGCATATATAACCAAATCCTATATCTATTACGACACTGCTCCAAAGGCGTTGTTAAAAATAAAGGTGTAAAAACGAGTTGATGACTCAGTAGAATTTCTAATAGTTTCTTGTTAATGTGAGATCTCTCCCTGTTTAGATGAGCCGTATTTTGGATAAACATTTTCAAACAACTCTTCCCTGGATTTCAGTCTATCTCCTTGGCTTACATCTTGTGTCTTTAGTACACGATTTCCGGCTAAAAATCGTATCAATCCAATCCAATTGTTGAGATTTCTAACCAGCGCGATAAAACTGGATTTGAGCTCAGCTAAAATGCAAGAAACTCAAATGCTCTCATTATGTTTTCAGAACGTCCTAACATTTTTATTGCTATTATCTATTTGGTATGCTGTAAGCCTGTGATAAGCTGTGTAAACATCAACTAGACACTCTTTAATATTTGTTTAAATGTCTTTAGAAGATTTTCAAGCACTGAAACAAATTATTAATTACAAAACCAACACATATACTGGGTACAAAATCACGACATTATCCCGCTGGTTAACTAGCCATTTATCTGATAATAACTCCATTATATCGCATATCAACAACCAACACAGCAAAACACAAGAAATTTGTCACATGTCAATGATACAAGAATAATACACCACAAAAATATTAAAAACAATGATTACAAATACTGGAAGGCTTAAACATAACGACGATAAGCCAGTATCAATATAATTCTATTCTGTACAAACTAACGCGTGAAAAAGTTCTATTTGAAAAATACCAACCTGACACACACCAACATGTGAAGACCCGATTCTTTGGAAAAGTAAGTTGAATGTCTTCACATACAACATTATCAACCCACAAACATCACTTGATAATTGGTTATGAAAAAGAATATGCTTAGAATATATTACAAAATTTATAGGTAAATTCTCCCCGGAAACCATACGAAATGGTTTTGAACCGTGGAGACAAAATTCGTAAACAGAGAACTTTCATAAAGCCAGGGGGGGGGGGGATTAACGATATATACATTTTTGGTGAAAGATGTAAGACAAAGTGGAAAATTTTTCGTGTGTCGCGTTTCGTACTTAGGACTTCATCGGACTAGGTTTGTTTGCCTGTCTATATTTCTGAGATGAGGTATTATAATTATTATCATTATTGACATTGTTCGAACTGCGGAGGGTTCTTGATTGGGACTACATCACAATAGCTAGGGAGGAGTAGATGCGATAGGCAACAATAAACTACAGAAGCACTCAAAACTGATCGCTGCATTTAAGTATTGCATTAATATTTAAGCTTACCTTTTAAAAGGTTCAACGCCACTTAAATTAAAGACAATTTGATGTACGTAGGTCTTTAATTTCCGTACAAAAAAAATTCTTATTTCATGATTGACTTTCGCTGGATTTCGTCATTAATTTCAATTATTCTCATTTGGGATGGGCGGTGATAGGACGGGGCAGGGAGAAGAGTCAATTTTCTTAACGATCTACCTACTTTTTTTGCTTCTGTTAAAGGAATTCAATTTTTTCCCAGAGACAAAGAATAAGCAATCATCCACAAACGAATGGCAAACTTGAAATAACACACACACACACACACACACACACACACACACACACACACACACACACACACACACACACACACACACACATATATATATATATATATGGCCACAATTTCAATGAAGAAAATTAAAATGCAAGTTTATTAAGTTTTAACTTAGTATAACTCCTAATATCCACTTTCTTGGAAAAACGTCATGCCAAATTTCACTTTCAGTTTACGACTCAAGGATAGATTCCCATTAAAATATAATGTTGAGAATTTACAATAAATTAATGTGCAAGTACTTTATGCAGACACTCCCGCATGCGGGTAAGTATAAACAAACGTGCACACGTGCTGATGCAAGTGTTAAAAGAAAATTAGAACATTAATGGAAGAAACAAATAAAATAATATTCGGAAATAGGATGGCATAGAAAAGTGAAAAGGACAAAAAAAAAAAAACAAATAAAATAAAATGCAAGATTAAGGACAATATTTTATTAATTTTTTAAGATTACTGAGTACTTAAAAATTATATAAAACTTGCGCTTACGTTAATTCAATTATTTTTAACGCCTGAAGTCCGTATAGAATAACATTAGATAAACATCAATGTGCTTTAACGCTGTCAAACCCGCTAATAAACAAAATTACATTTCTGGGAGATTTATTGGAAGGAGAGGAGAAAACTAGTTTCATAACTGCTTTTTTAGAGGGGATAATGTTTATAGAGTATTTATAGTTATGGCGTGTGATCATTTCATATATTTTTTAAATTTATGTTTTTTACGTTTTATTTATTATTTTATTTGTAATTTTGGTATTTGAAATAAAATATAAGGGTTAGATTATGGATTGGTAGTTGTTCAACCTATTGATTAGTGATGTGGTATTAGGCAACATAAAAAGAATTTGCTGTCACGTCTGAATTTGGAAATGAACTCTGACTTTTGTTTCGCACAGGCATTTGTTCTCATAATAATCTATTTTCTTTATCAGCTTCGATTTTGATTGTTCCAAATTGGCACCTTTTCTCCTCTTAAATCCACTGCAGTTGTAATATTAACAGCCGTCCTGGATGTCGCCATGGCGTTTATCATTGCAGCTTTTTTTATTGAACATACATTTTCTTATCATTTAGAATGTTTTTTATTCACTAGAAAGGCTTACGCAACATCGAACCTGGTCAGTTCCTAGATGAATGATCGCTTGGGAATACCACGTATTGTAAGCTTGGATGTGCAGGTGGTGTAATGTATCTGAATTGTTAATCGAGGAGCTGAACTGCAATTCCGGTTGGGTTCTTTGTATTCACTTACGCGCAAATATTCTTGCGAAAGTTATCAATCTAGTTTTTCTCCCCACAGCTATGGGTTAATTAGTAAGCCTAAATCATTATTATCTAAAATAAGTCTTACTATTTAAATAATATGGTTTGGTTTTAAATAAACTAGAAAGGGTTGATAAGCCGTAAAAAGAATCAATCGGACAGTCAGTCAATCTCTCCACTAGACTTAATTGATAACGAGATGTAAAAAAAACAGTTCTAGATTAACCTATGATTTTCGTAATTTTATAATCTCATTATTACTTATTACCTTGTTCCAAGATTAGATTTTGTCTATTGATCAAATCTTCTTATTGTAGGCGTCGTGAATCTTCGACAATCACGGTTCATTACAACGCCTAGCCACTGTAGCTTTTAGAAATATTTCGTTTTTACTAACATTCTATTCTACCATTCATTTACAAACCTCCTTGGAGAGTTTACCCGCTGATTTTCTCTACATCTCATGCCTTCACTATATCTTGTGAAATATCAAATTTCCTGGACATTCCTTCCTCATTATGTGTCCGAGAAATGACAACAGTTTCATTCTGATTCTAATTATAACTGCTTTTTTTTTCTTTCGACTTTCCTTAAAACAGCCTCACCATATCTCATTTGCCTCAAGTCTTCTCTTCATATATGAGGAAATTGTTCAGCATTCACTGCCATATAGATGAATTTCAGTACACTTTGTTTCTTACGAAATTTTTCTGGTTCTTAATATTTTCCTTAGATACGGAATACATCTTTGCAATTTCAATGCGCTTTCAGATTTCTGTTAGATTTTACGTTCTTTGTCAAAACATTCCTATATATTTAATTCAGTATTTGATCCAATTCATAGCTCTTATTTTGGGCCCTTCTCTTTGGTGGCTACCATACATTTTGTCTTACAATTTATGCTTAGTCCTTTCTTCCTGCTTTCTTTTACATTCTTGTGTAAGAATTCCTGCAGTTTTCTTTCTGCGACTATCATTGTCCTTGTGTCGTCTACATATCTTACGTTTTTAAGATTGCACCAGCAAAGTGAAAAGTAGATTTTTAAATGCAGGAACTTGTTACTTACGAGAAAATATGTGGTTAATATTCGAAACTTCTGAAATATCCTGTAATAGATTGACCTCAGTATATTTTGGAAAGATTGTGTAGATTATAAAATATGTATATAAGTTTAATATGTATCCATCTCTGTATTTCGGGGTTAACACATCGGCGGAAAAAAGAAAAGAAAACATTATTGAAGAGTTCCGAAAGAGAAAGCAAAATCGAAACTAACCAGAAGTCCCTTTCTCTCATTTAAGATTCAAATTAGAATGTATATTTTTTCTACCACTTCGTGCGAGTTGAGTGTCATTAATCTTTCATAAAGCGGAAAACCCCAACCAACCATGCAACCAAACACCTAAGGACCAATTTGCACAGCGCGTGGTTTTAGTCGTTGGTGTTTTTCTTTCATTTATCAAAACCCTAACACACTACATATCAAATTTGTACCGTTCACCATGAGTAGCTTCTTCTCCAATCATCACCCTTTTTCATTTTCCCTTCCTACTTTATCTTCAATTCATTTGCTCACTTCCTTTTATGTTGTTTACCTGTTTTTGCATTTTCTCTATTTCCTTTCTTTTTTCTCTCTCCTTTCCCATTTCTTTTGTTCTTTTTTGTATCCGGTAAAAATATTTATTTGGAAATCCTTCCTTCCTTCCTTCCTTTCTTTCTTTCTTTCTTTCTTTCTTTCTTTCTTTCTTTCTCATTCCTCAGTATTGTATCAGAAACTTTTTTCTTTTTCACATTTCTTTCTTTCTTTCTTTCTTTCTTTCTTTCTTTCTTTCTTTCTTTCTTTCTTTCTTTCTTTTTATTTCCCTGTATTCTTTAGAGAAGTTTCTTTCTCTTTTCTCTTTCTTTTTTTTACATTATTCGATATTTCTTTATAGAATTTTTTCATTCATTCTCTCTTTTATTCTTTCTTTCTTCTCATCCTCTAATATTTCTTTAGAGAAATTCCTTTCTTTCTTTCTTTGCATTCTCCGATATTAGAGAAATTTCTTTCATTATTTTTTCTTTCTCAGATAAGTTTCTCTCTATTTTCATTCTCTGGTATTTCTTTAGAGAATTTTCTTTCTTTCATTCATCTTAGTTTCTGTATTTCTTTAGATTCGTTTTCCCTGTTCTTTCTTTCTTTCTTTCTTTCTTTCTTCTCATTTTCTAATATTTCTTTAGATAAAATTGTTCTCTTTTCTTTTTTCTTTCATTCATTCTTTCTTTCTCCGCATTTCGCGATATATGGTTAGAGAAGTTTCTTTCTTTCTTTTTTTCTACTCATTCCCCGATATTTCTTTAGATAAGTTTCTTTCATTCTTCTGTTTTCTCCTTTTTTTCTCCAAATTATTCACTTATTTTATTTTTTATTTTTCTTTATTTCTTTCGTCTATGTGAAGTTTCTTTCTATTTTTATTCACCGATATTTCTTTAGAGAATTTACTTTCTTTCTTTCTTTCTTTCTTTCTTTCTTTCTTTCTTTCTTTCTTTCACTGGTATTTCTTTAGATAATGTTCTTTCTTTCTTTCCTTTTAGCTTTCTTTCTCCTAATTTCCCAATATTAGTATAGAGAAGTTTCTTTCTGTTTTCTTCTTTCTTTCTTTTTGGAGACCGCATCTACATTGTTTTAAATCACCTATTTTTATTTCTCCTTCTGCCTGTGATTTCTGTTCTTTACAGGCGAATTCTTCTGTTTCCTTTTTCATTTAAAATTCTTTCTTTCTTTATTATTTTTCTTTCAATTTGTTTTAAAACTTCCACAATTTCTCTAGCCTCCCTGTAATTAACTTTTTTAACCCCGTTCCTCTCTCTCTCTCTAAACCCATGTCTTACTCTCAGTCATTCTCTTAACATCTATCATTTCATCCACCTCCTCTCACTCTGTGCATCCTCTCCCAATTTCTCTTTCATCCGCCTTCTTTCGTAATATCACTCACACTCTCTTTTTATTTTGCCATTTCCTCATTACCCCATCTCTCCCTCTCTCTCCCTGCCTCTTTCTCTCTCACTAATATTGTTGCTATTGATATTAATAATTAATAATTATTGTTTGTCCAAATCATATATGGTTAGAAAGAAGAGAATAAAGAGTGTGTTGCGCCAGTTTTCCAAGACTTAAAAAGACTTATCCAGTGAAGTATTCTAAGTAGTGAATATTATTATTTTGTTTTATTTTTGATTACCAAATTTTGCCCGGTGTACTGTCTCCATTCCTTAAAATTGATATGGCTAAGCTTAGCTTAATATGGTAAAAGACCAAATGGGAGGACTGAATTAGACTGAAGTCGTAGAATGTAACTTTTGCGTTGCCCTAACATAAGGATTCCCCACCTTTTCCACTCATGAACAGAAAGGCACGTATCATGTATCAGCGCCTAGTGGACATGCTTAATTTGTTAAGGTCAACCAACTAATAAGCGCATCTGGGGTACTGAGAGGGATATTTACAGTAGCCCATCTTAATTCACTTGGTCAAAACATGTACATGTTAACACCTACAAACAAGACACGAACGCCATACCTGCTGTATTATTATTATTATTATTATTATTTAATTGTGATTGTTCCTCCATTCGTTATTTCTCACGAACATTACGCCCTGCCTCATAAATAATGGCCTATTCCATTTTGATCGTGCGGAAATATGGGAAAACACATTACCTGGTTTCAGTAAGAAATGCGGTCAGAAGTTTTCTCGTTTTGATATCCATTCGCTTAATGTCAGTTATAGACCAATTAAAAGATGTTGAAACTGTATTGCACCACAAGGACAGCCAAAATGTTTATGACTGATATTCAGTTTTGGGAATTCAACTTGGTATGTAACACCAGAAACACACTTTTCTTCCCCCTTCATTTGGTTGTGCTGTATTCCATCCCTTTCGCTGATCCAAGGTATGTATAGACTTCTTGTTCCAGTTGCCTAATAGTTGTGACAGAATCTTAAGTGAGTTTCTTAATTCTCCCTTTCTTGAATGTTACTTTTGCACATTTATCTTATCCGAAATCCGTGCCGAATTTATCACTGAAACACTTTAGTCCATTGAGGATATCCTTCAACTCTTTGTCCTCTTTTTCAAAGTGTTTGATATTATCCATGAAGAAAAGGTGAAAAGGTGAAAACACTTTTGTTATTACTTTGTATCCGCAGTTATTACTATTTAGTTCATATGAAAGGGGATTAAGAACACAAAGAACAGAAGGGGCTACAGGGAGTCTCCTTGAAAGATTAGATTCTTTGTCGGATATTCAAACAGTTGGAAGTGGTTGTATTTTTGGTGTGATTTAGATATAAGTTGGTTTTCCAGTTCCATGCTATATATAGGGACATTTACTATCACCGAGGAGACTTTGTACATCTCTAAAACCTTAAGAATCTAAGAGTGCGGCACAATTTCAAAGGCATTATGGTAATCTATCTGTGCCGAGATTTCTAAGTGTTTTCCTGCAATCTTCGAGGATCATTTTATTTATTAGTAGTTGACCTTTGAAACCATTAGTTTTGTCTGTTTGAGGGGTGTTTTTCCCGCCAGATATTATAGGCGGCTTTGGTCATTGTTGTCATTGTCGTAGTGGTGTAAGATGCTATCATTACTTCCATATACTTTTGCCCAGACCATTTATTTATTGTTATTTTTGTGGGATTTTCTTTTAATGAATATAGCAGATCTCGGCGTGGTTTTCTTCTAGTTCTCGTTGGGTAGAGTTAGTTCTAGATGCAAGCTTTTCGATCCCATTGTGCTTCCTCACTGGGGTCCGCGGTCTTTGTTGACTCCCGTGACGACCGATGCGATTCATCAATATTTTTCGTTGTGTCAGCATTATACTTAGTTCGTATTTACCCATACGTGGGGGCCGATTCGTGGACGCCACAGCAATCCATACCATGGCAGGCCATCACGTTCAAGGGGCCAGGCCTCCTCCTGCTACTTTTTTTTTTACTATTGCTATTATGTGCAACAACGGTAAAATCTTCGTTTATAAGCGTTTAGATCCCAAGACACGACGTGCTTCAACAGACTCCGACATAAATTCAATTTTAAAAGGAATTTTCTTTTCTCCTTTTTCTCCTTTGTTCAATAATATGAAACTATATTCAAATTTCCCTAATCTTGTTATTACATGAAATATGTTTTACCCATAAATACAATTAATATATAGTTACAAATAATATTTAAAAAAAAAGTTTATTATAAGTATTTGTATTGTATAGCTTATAAAATAAAAATTGTATATAAATTAGTAATAAATAAATAACTAAAGAACATTAAAAATAACCGAGAAGTCACTATCACCACAATCACCACTACCGTCACTGCTACTATTCGATTTCTTTTTTCTCTTTCTTTTTCCTATCTATCTATCTATCTATCTATCTATCTATCTATCTATCTATCTATCTATCTATCTATCTATCTATCTATCTATCCCATTATGTTCATATCTATCTATCTATCTATCTATCTATCTATCTATCTATCTAATACTAAAAGTCTGTAAATCGTGCGTACGTCGGCTGTCAGGCGCATAATGATTTAAGTTTCTCTCCACTTCTCTCTCTCTCTCTTTGCACCCCCCCTCTCTCTCTCTTCCCATCTCTTTCTCTCTTTCCATCTCTTTTCACTTCTCTGTGATTGTGTGATTTCAGCTTTCATTAAACAAACAATATTTTAAATATTATAACAAAAAAAATTTACCAAATTCATAAAACACTTTCAGGTGAATATGATTTAAAAGTATTTCTTGACATATTAAAAATACTTTTAAGTTAATCTGATTATTAAAAAAACGTTCTAAGTAAATAAAATTCAAAACTATGAGTTGTTTATGTAGTAATTATTTTTATTTCAACTTCCTTCAAACAGAGGATTTCCTTCTTTCCGTTTTTTTCTTTCAATTTTGAAATCAACTTCAATATTTTATAACCTTAAACTTCAGTAACCCACCGGGTCACCGGTAGTCTAGTCTATAATAAGAGTCTAATAACTATTCAATGCTCTGCCCGAATCAGGTAAAAAATAAGATTTGCGTAAAAAAATGAATAAAACAAATAGTTAGCCGCTACATATTAGTTATATGAACAAGTAATATAAGTTAGTAACATGTCTCTAAAGTTAAGATATTATTAATCTTACATTTATTTTGCGGCTTTATATTAATCAATGTACATATATACGCATGTATATATACATACATACACACATATACAATTACACATACATATATAAACACATATATACAAATATAAAATTATTACCACTACTATTACTACAGTTATTATTATAATTATTATTATTATTTTTGTATTCTTCTTCATTTCTTCTTCCTGTCAGCAGTATATCTCTTGTAACTTTCAGTAATTTGTAATTCAAACAAAGACACCGTTAAGAGAAACAGATTAAAAAACTCCCTGAAACGGCAATGATGGCAACTACAATGACAATGATATCAATAAAATATCGGTAACTTTTGAATGCTATAATAACTTAATAACATTTCTTTAAAATTAAAATATCATTAATTTAAAATATAATTTGCGGTAACGATAAAATTTATATATAAATATATATATATGTATCAAATTCTTTTTAAAGAAATATAATCGTTTTCATTATAGTTTTTTCTTTTTTTAAAATAAGAATTTAAATAAATTAAGATTTATAGTCAAATGGATTTAAATTAATATCAGTTGTATATTTGCGTTGAATTATATTACCGTAGAAATATATAATTCTGAAAATGAAATAAAGCAAAATAGAAAAAAATAAACACAACATTACGAGAAAACTTAAATTAATATCAAAAGAAATAAATAATTACATAAAATTAATTTTAAAAAATTACAATAAATTTAATTAGGAAAAATAAAATTTTCTTCTTCGTCTAATAATGATAATTATTATTATTTGCTTTTAAGTGTTTTTAAGTTACTAATTATTTTTCAGTTATTTTTTTTTCTACTCAGTTAAAATATGATAATAGAAATTGGTTAAATTTTATCTGATTTATGAAGAATATATCGATGGAAACATTGTTTTAACAATAAGGTCGAAGAGAGTATTCTGACAATTTATTTCCATATATATATATATATATATATATATATATATATATATATATATATATATATATATATATATATATATATGTATGTATGATAAAAATATATTTTTAAGATATGCTATATATATGGATAATAGTGTTCAATATTAGACACAGAGCGTATGTAACTGTAGAAGTGGACACTGCGTTCAACACCAAGATGCAACAGTCGGTTTCATGCTTGAACGTAATCATCAGGACACATCGAAGTATATGCACTATACATCGAAAGTAATGCAAAATAATTTAGACAAAACTAAAACTATAAATTAAACAAATAATATAACTAGCCCCCGAAAAACAAAAATAAACAAAAAATAGACATATTAAGTAAAAAAATAAATAAAATAATTAACAAACTACAAATGCGCACTTAAACGCAAGTAAATGTAATGATAATAGCCAATGAGGAATAATTACTTAATAAATAATTAGTAGAATGATAAAAAAATAGCGACAAATAGCCGTATTCGGATTGTCAATTATCCCCATTCAATGGCCGTTAGAATAAATTTAAACATATCGATATTCGTTAAGGTAATACAATATACATTACTACCCATTATGCACCACTAACCAGCAAATATAAATAGTCGAGCCAAAACACAACCACACATGGCCTGAAGATGACATTCAAGCATGAAACAGACTGTTGCCGCTTCGTGTTGACTTCAGGGTCTACTTTTCTACGTTTTTGATTTTATCGACGGCGTAGTGTAGTAGGGTCAATTGGGCACCATCTGTGAGAAAAGGAGCACCATGATGCTATTCACTACGCCAAAAATTTGGAAACAACATGCTGTACTGCTTGGCATTCGCGTCGGAAGCTTCACTACGATCATTTCACAGTCTCTGGGTATCAATCTGAGAAAAGTACAGAAGATTCGAAAAGAGTTGGATGAGTCTAATGGTGATTACAAAGGTGTTTGGAGTTATCATTTGTGATGGCGGCGTTATGCCTCCATTCAGCTTCCCACAGGGACTCAGATTCAATACCGAGACCTATACTATGTGCCTTGGGCAGGTAATGTTGCTCTGGGTCAAGAGGGTGGCTGCTGGAAGGTTCTATGTCTGTCAAAAGAACTCTGCACCATGCCACAGAAGAAGGAGAACCCAGGCTTGGCTGTCAAGCAATTATTGCGAATATATCACTTTTTACATCTGGCCATCTAACTCACCAGGTTGCAACCCCCTTGATTATTGTGTGGGGTTTAGTTCAGCAAGAGACCTATAAAAATCCTTGTAACACCAAACATAAACTGAAGGCATGGATTATAGCAGCATTCACCAACTTAAACAAGGAGATCGTCCAAAACGGATGCAGGATATTACGAAGTTGTCTGGAGGCTGTGGCTGAAGCCACTACCAATTTAATTTAATCAATTTACTTAGTATAGTATGTCATGATATTTTTGTGCAATTTTCGTAAATACATCTGTTAAAATGAGATGTCAGTATTATTTCCACTTTTTAAATTTTTAAATTTTTTTTGGGCGTCATTTAGACGACAATTTATCCATCACACCCTATATATATATATATATATATATATATATATATATATATATATATATATATAGGTGTGCGTGTGTGTGGCTGTGTTTGTGTGTGCCTTGACGATTTATATATATATATATATATATATATATATATATATATATATATATATATATATATATACATATATATCATTTGTATAAGAAATATAAATTGGAAATGAAAACTTGTGGATACTGAATAATTGAATATACATTTCCTTGTTGTTGAAATAAGACGATAATTGGCAGGCATTGCGGAGACCGAAAATCTAGGATCAACTGGATGATTAAAAAAACAACAAAGAAAAGATATCTAGGCTTTACTCGTGGGTTGGAGCAGAGGGAATGTGCACGAAATGGTTAATTACCCTAATTAATTAGACGAAGACTTGGATTAATCAGTGATAGACCGAAATTATCAGGATCATGTAAATAAAGAAACAAATGTGTTTAGAGCCGGATACATTCAAAGACTCAGAAATATATGCTGCATCTGTCCTATAATGTTTGTTACACTTGAATGCACATTATATGTACTAAATGCAGAAAATTTTATGGGTCACTGATAGCATTATCTAATAAATAATATTAAACTAGTGACGTTGTCATCAGTAAAAGCGGAACCTGAATTTTCATCGATGACGATAAATAGAAACTCTCTCAGAAGAGAAAACAATAAAAAGAACACAAGAACTAAGAAGATAACATTGTATTTAAATTTTGAAGCTCAAATTGAACAAGAAAGTCTGAAACCAGGAGAGAGTTCTACAAGTGTGGGAGAAGAAAATGTTTGTATAGAACTTACGGTTATATCTAGCCATTACAGAAAAATGATAAGACCTTGTCGCCAGTCTAGTACTGTGCCTAAATTCATCATGTCTAGTTACAATAGAAAAATCTCATCAGAACAATTACCATGAGAATATTTATCGAAGTCACATCACGGCAGTGGGAAAGTGACTGAAACCGAGATGCTAGATCAAGACTGATAACATTGCAAATTTTAATTTGGTTTTTATCAAGAACCTCTAAATACATACCAGAAGCT
The DNA here is from genome assembly GCA_964036315.1 of Acanthosepion esculentum. Classification (NCBI taxonomy): domain Eukaryota; kingdom Metazoa; phylum Mollusca; class Cephalopoda; order Sepiida; family Sepiidae; genus Acanthosepion; species Acanthosepion esculentum. The sequence goes on from OZ038503.1 coordinate 448,447, forward strand.
CTAGGACAAATATATATTTGATGGCCTTTCCTAACAAATATGAGTTTTCGAAGGGACAGTTTTCAAGAGAGCCGCTTCACTACTGCCAAAGATGACTTAGTGAAGTAATCTGTTAATCCAGCTAGAGTTTACAACAAAAAAAGAAAAGAAAAATGGGACACGACGTAACATCTCTGAACACTCTTTTTTATCATTAAGTTTAACCTCCCGAAAATAATGTCAAAGCCTCGGAACATTACATGAACTTAAACTTGAAAATCATTTCAGTTCATGCAGATCACACTGAAATGTTTAATTCTTTCGCATCGGTTCTTAAGCTGATATTTCAACTATCAAATCATTTTTCTGTCGAATTCAGACAGAAGCAGTTCATCTTTAATATTAATTAAGAAAAATTTCATTAATGGCGCTTCTCATAATGTGAAACCATCTAGTTTCAAATTTTCCATAATTGTTTTATTAGGTTGTTCGAAAAATAATGTCAGATTTTAGGGCCAACTTGTATTTCTTAATTATTTTATTTAAACAGTTTTTAAATCAGACAGAGCCCAATACATCCATCTGCTATCGACTAACAAGGTAATCTATGCCTTTACGATAAAACTTTAAAGGTTTGAATGCTGATACAACTTTATAGGTAGTTTCTACATTTTTGCAACTGAATGTTATTTAGCATAAAAGAATCCCGAAAAAATGGTAGTCAGTGACTAAGAGATTGGGGTAATACGGTGGATATAGCAAAGCCTCAAACCCCAAGTAGGTGAGCTTCTTCAGTGTCATCTTGGCAACATTTGTCCGATTTTTGTCATGATGCAGAATTGGATTCCGTCACTTAACCAGTACCGGTCACATTTCGCGAAACTGAATGTGGATATCATTCAACTGCTGACAGTAAATTTCAGCAGAGTTACTCTAATTACATTTCAGAAAGCTGTAATGGATAATGCCAATGGCGGAACACCGGAGACTCACTATAATATTCTGGTGGCGCAATTTCGGTTTTGGAAAGATTTAGGTTCTTCGTCATGATCAGGTCATTGAGCCGATCATTTACGATAGTCATAAAGGATCCATTTCCTATCAAAGTCAATAATCCATCAAAAAATAGATCATTCAAACTTCGCCGATGCAGCAATGGACAAAATTCAAAACATTGAACAATATTACTTCCATTGCGTACATGTGGAAAACATTTATTGAGATTCTTCACCTTGTCAATTTTCTTGAGATGGTACGATATTGTTGAAATGCGGATACCCATTATCTGAGACATTTCTCTGAAACTTTGACGTGGGTTTTTTTCTACTAGTATTTTCTGATGGTAATTGTCAATTGTAGATGGATAACTTCAGATTCGTATCCCTACTGCGGAACTTCATAAACTAGCGTCGGACATTTTAATCATTAGGAATGAGAAATATATGTTTGTGCAATTATTATTATAATATGTTAGAACAAAATTAAATTGAACCTTATTTTCCGAACAACCTACTACTTTAAACAATCTATCTCAGGATCCCCGTGGGCAATTCGACGTGTTGTAATGGATAACAAGATTGTCCCTCTAATTAACTTCTGTCTAGTGAGTTCGATCCTCACTGACCATATGCCGCATCTAAGCTACGCTTATAAGATCGTTATGGTCACCTCAACGTAGTGTAATGGTTAGCAAGAATATCACGCAAGATCAATTATGGGTGATCCATACTTTTGGCCTTTTGGCACAACGGGGCTACGCTTGATAAATCACTATATCACAAATACCGTACATAGAATTTTATCTGCTGCATTATTGCTTTTTTAAATTCGTGAGCTAAGTTTGATTTTATCATGTGTAACAATGGTTTCGAAATAAAATTCGTATTAATCAAGCAAGAGTTAAAGAATATTGTGAAAGAAAGGAATGAACATATTATTGTTTGATGGAGAGAAGATTTAAGAAAAAATGACTAACAAAGCAATATCGAAATGAAAGAATAACCAATATGGAGTGGGGATGGAAGGAATGAATTAAATGTAGAAAAAAACGTGAATAAGTACGGGAAAATGAACTAAAAAATAAAATGAAGAAAAATATTAAACAAACATTTGTGTACGTCAAAAAAGAAAAAAAATGAATGTAAAATGTGGAGAAAAATGAAATTGAGAAAGAAAAATAGAAAGTAAAAGAAACAAGCGACAAAAGTTGAAAAAGCGAAAGAAAAAATGAGCGTAGAAAAGACATAAAAAAAGGATAAGACAAAAATGGAAGAAAAAAGTAAAAAAAGTGAAAAGTGTTAGAAAGAAAGTCAGAAACAACGAACCAACCCATCAAAATAAAAAAGAAGGAAGAGAGAGAGAAAAAGGAAACAAGACAAAAAGCAAAATAATGAAAAATGTAATCGAAAGAAAAGGAGAAAGAAAAAAGAAAAATCATGTGAAAACAGAAATAAACAGAAAATTTGGATAGAATGAAAACGAACAAAAATAAAAGAAATAGAAAAAGAAGTGAAAGGAAATAGACGCTAAGAAAAAGAAAGACAGAAATGAGAAAAAAGAAAGTGAAAAGTAGAATGAATGGAGAAAGAAAGAAAGAGACAAATAGACAAGTAACTAAACAATCTCACAAAACGAAAATGAAAAGAAGAGAAAGGGAGAGAGAGAAAGGAAGCAAGAAGGAAAGGAGAATCAGATCAGAAGATAAATGGAACAAAAAAGAGAATGACAAACAGAATATAGATATAGAAAGTATGGAGATAGACAAAAGAATGGAAGAAACAAAACAACAACAAAAAACAAAACAAAAAACGAATAGTGAGAAAGGAAATAGACGATAAGAAAAATAAGTAAAGAAAGAAAAATATAAAGAAAAATTGAAAAAATAAAATAGAGACAAAGAAATTTAGAGTTAGTGAAAAGGAAGAAGAAAACAAAGAGAAAAAGAAAAGAGAAATAAAAAGAAATGAAAGGAAAAATAGAAAGTAAAGACTAAAGAATATGTAAGTAACGGAGATAAAGAAAGAAACGGGACCAAGGAAAGGAAAGCCAAAAATGGAGGTATAGATAAGAAAGAACAAATAAAAATAAAAAGGGAGAGGAAATGAACCGGAAGTAAACTACAATAGGTTTACGTAAAAGAAACAAAAGGAGAAGTAATTCGTTAGATGGTGGTGTCTGAAATATTTGTTCTACCTCGTCGACTGCGACAATTTCCGGAACCCATGGAACCCTATGTCAAAATACAGTTGCATAATAAGGAAATCATAGCAATAGATAGATAAATGTGTGTCGGATATGGACTAACGGAAAACCAGATTATGGTTGGAGGAGGAATAGTGAGAAATATGACCCGATGAAAGAAAGAGCATTTACGAGAAAGATCCCCAGGAAATACACGGATCTTGCTCTAATATGTGCAGGCAATTAAAAACAGCCTTTTCCGGATGCAGGATGTCTGAAAAATAATGACCATTTGCAAAGCGTACACATTGAGTAATGCCAAAAGATATTAGATTGGTAAAATGCAACTTTTATTACTTTTACGGCGTTTTAAAAAAGCTTTTTTCTCTCGTGCGGTTAAAGAAATAAACGCAAGCGAGCTGAGTGGATGTTGCAGAATTGATAATCTTCATTGCCATACAGTTTTAGTATTGAAAAAAACATCAAGAAAAAGACGTCTTCCAACTCTGATAATGGGATGATGCCAGGCGTTGCTGACTTTCAAAACATTGTAGGGTAAAAATATATATTTAAAATTTGTCAAGATCGGTTTGGAGAGAATTGCTATAGTCGGCGTGAAAGTAGTTGAGAGGGTTCGATTTCAGGGATACCTTTCAGCAAAGACATGCGGAATACAAGAAGGAACACGACAAATCAATGAAATAAAATTCTTGCTGACGTTGATGTTTGTTTCACATTTTTATCGAGGATAAATAAAGAAATTAAAATGAATGAAAAAAACAAAGCAAAGATGATGATTAAAACGAAAACATAAAAAAAATTCATTGTCTGTATGTAAGTCAATTCCTGATTTCAAAACTCACTGCTGATCTCATGACCAGTATAATTAATTACATTGAAAAGTCATCCAGGACTATATTCATTTACAGTAGACAACAATAATCTATGTATGTATGTATGTATGTATGTATGTATGTATGTATGTATGTATGTATGTATGTATGTAGCTATCTAGCTATCTATCTATCTATCGCAGTCAGATAAATAGATAGATAGATATGAACAGTGACAGATATAGTTAAATAGATAAGACAGTGTATCTATGTGCATAGCTTGTGATCTCTTTATTAACGACATGTTAACCATAAAAATAAATAAAAATAGTAATCAAAGTACGAAAACAAACCCTGAGTTAACTCAGTCAAAATCTAAATTGTATAACGATAAATTAAGTCAATTGTTTAGACTCTGGGACCATACCTTCTTCGTGTCCGATTAAAGTAACGAGTTCTTTTTTTTCTTTTTTGTTTTTTACATATATTACGATAATTTTGTTCAAAAGGCGTATCTTCTTTTTGCCCGGAAAAAATTAGAAATTTCCCAACCTATTTCATTGACACTTTAATTTTTCAAACTTATTCATTGGGATTACAATGGAGATAGAGAGGAAAAAGAAATTGTCAGTTTGAACGGACACCAAGAAGATATGGGTTCATGATCGATTTTTGCTCTTTCTCTCTTTCATTCTCTCTCTCTCTCTCTCTCAATCATACGCACACTCTCAAATACCCCCCATATATATATATATATATATATATATATATATATATATATATATATATATATATATATATGTATATATATATATACACTGATGTACTGGTGTAGATATGCACTGACTCAAAGTAAATTTATAAACCAGTTGAGACAGATATAAAAAAAACTGAAATCAATACAAAAATAATGACATGAAAGTATAAAGTAAAAAAGGAGAAAAAGAAAAGATGAATACATGAAAATAATGACTTAAAGATGGAAGATAGGAGAACAAGAAGTGTTCGATTAATAGATAAGATTGCAGTGTAGAAAAGAAACAACAAAAGAGCCGCTATATATAGGTCTGCACAGGTTATGTGGCTATAGAACAATAAAATCCAAAGATGAAAAACGCCTTGAAGTGTGAAGATGCATACAAAAGAAAAAAAAAACGAACTTTTTGTTGCTGACGCACTAACATCAAAAGACGTCAACCTCTTCAAATTGTTTTGAAGATCTTTACTGGTTTCTTTCTTACCGATATTCCATTTACTTTCGACCATTTTCATTTGTGTCATGTTCAAGCCGGCGTTTCTCCTTGTCCAACTCCTCAATCAAAAAACAAAACAAAAATAATATATGTCTGTAGGCGTCCTAGAGCACATAAAAGAATCAAGAAAAGAAGTGTCTGTTGGAAAAATTCTACGGAGTAGCGGTGATTTTTATATTTATTTCTTGACATTGAGGCCATCTCGATGCCTGAAAAACTGTCATAAATTTACTGACCCAAACTGTATCTGGTCAAATAAAGAGTTCCCTACTAGAACTCTTGTATATTCATTTTAAATATCACCAATGGACATTTTCTTGCATTTGAGGCATTGATTCGAAATGAACCAAAATTTAGATATGTTAACTTAGAAACATATGAAATGATCTCAAATTCTCAATGAGCAGTGATATGATTAATATGCCTCGCTGAATTAAGTGCAGTGACAAGCAAGAAGGATAGTTTGAAAAATAATTACAGTTCCTCCATTAGTAATCTAGTACGCGCGTTACGCCTTACCATATTTCAGATACATATTGGGCCATTTTGATTGCGAGGAAAGATAGATTGAAAACATTTGAAGACGGTGTGTAGTTTTTGCAAGATGAAGATAAATAATAACATAATAATAAGAAAGAATGAATGAAAGAAAGATAGGAAGAAAGAAGCAAAGAAGGAAAGAAAGAAAGAGAGGATAGAAAAGTCGATGACACTTCCATGCGCTTCACTTCTACTTCAGTGGAATGGAAGACATTTTCAATTTTAAATCTTTTCATTTGAACCCTCTTACTTCTTTAAGCAACGACCTGCATTCAAATTTAGGATTGATACTGCAATATTTTGTTATTAAACTTGTTAAGCCATCGATAACTTTTCAAGACTCGGCTTTAATGCGAGTTAGTTCTATGGAATTACCAGCAAGAAACGAAGTTAATATATTTTATTTAAATAACACAAAACACACCAATAAAATCATATAATACTGCTTGTCCCTTCGTTAGATAACTAGTTAGCATGTGGGTTAAGCCCTGACATTAGGTAAGATAAATAAGGAACCATTCAGTTTTGATTACGAGGAAAGAAGGCAGAAAAATATATATCACTGACACAGTTTGGTTTTAGTGTGAACAAGAAATATATACATAATAATAAGAACGACATAAAGATGGAGATGGCGCTGATACTCTCATACATTTACTTCAGTGAAATAGAACTCTTTTTGTAATCTTTTAAACGCAACGCTCTACGATAAACACGTGTCATCTACACAACGAGTGAAGACAAAAACATAATTTAAAAACAGGATTATTTCACTTTCAAAAATCTTTTATGGAAGTAAATGGCGAAAAATGTCAAAATTATTATTTTATTCATGCTAAATTGAATTATTAAATCCTTACCCTAAACTTATATATATATATATATATATATATATATATATATATATATATATATATATATATATATGTATATATATATATATAAATCCGGGATTGTTACGTCACATAAGCGCCGGATAATACAGCGTAGCGAGGTTTAAACAGCGCCATTAGTAACTGTCAGGTCATTTTTGCTATCCGTCGCACATAACAGTGGACGACGAGTAAACTCTACAAAAACAAGTTCTACGTGGAGATTTCTAAAAAAAAAACAAGTTCTACGCGAACACACACACACACACACACAAAAATAATTTTCTTTTTGGATATCAATTTCACTGGCAACAAAGGAATTTTTTTTTTCGCGTACACAGGTTTCAGAATATCAGGTAAAATACGTACACAAAATTACGTCAACATGGAAGATTTTAAGTCAACCATTGTGGAACTTATCAAAATCCAATTTGAACAGCAACAAAAATACGAACAGAAACATCTTGAGTTACAAGAATTATTGCCACGTGTAATGTCAAATAAAGTCCAAAAATCCGAGAACGAAACAGTTCTCTCACAAGACGCTATTTGGAGTACTATCGAAGATTTTACGTACGCACCCGACAAAGACAAAACTTTTGCAAATTACTTCCGAAGGTACGAAGATCTATATGAATTTGACTGCAAGGATTGGTCAGACGTACGTCTATTACTAAGAAAATTAGGCACATGCGAATATACCAAATTCGTAGATTATATCCTTCCAAGAAAAACAAATGAGCTAACTTTCAAAGAAGCCATAAAACTATTAACAGAACTTTTCAGCCATAATATCTCACTATTCCACAAAAGATGGAAATGTCTGAATCTTACAAAAAAGGACAGCGAAGATTACATAACTTTCGCGTCTATTGTTAATAAATATTTTGATGACTTCAATTTATCAGAACTCAGCGCGGACAATTTCAAATGCTTAATTTACATCCAAGGCCTGGTTTCAACCAAAGACGCGGAAATGAGACGCAGAATCCTTACTAAATTGGAGAGTGAACAAGATTTGACACTTCAAAAACTAACCGAAGACTGCCAGAGATGCATCAGTGTGAAGAAAGACTCAAAAGACATAGAAGAAGCTGGCATAGCACACATACATAAAGTACGAAGACAAACCAACTTTCCCCACTCACAAACAAACCAAACCAATTTCCCCCCTCAAAAACAGGTAAAACAAAATTTCCTGCTTCTAAAAATCAATATCAGAAAAAACTACCACTCAGTCCATGCTATCGCTGTGGGACTTGGCATTGGTTTAAAGACTGTATATACCGTTTTAAAACTTGTCTAACATGCAAAAAAATAGGACACAAAAGTTCTCATTGTTGGTCTAGAAGAGAAAGCAAAAGCAGAATAAGAATCACGAGGACTGACCAACCTGATGAGACTAACATAAGAAAATACGTACAAGTTCAAATGCAAAACAAAAGTCAAGTTACAGCTGGATTCTGGCTCAGACTTAACTATTATAAACCTACAAACATAGAGAAAACTGAACAAACCTGCCATGTTATAAACGGATAAAATTGCTAGATCAGTTACGGGGAGAAAAATAAAATTTGAGGGTGAAATAATTACAAATGTAACATTTAATGGAATGACGAAAAAACTAAAACTGTACATATTAAGAATTACAGAAAACCTATTCGGAACGAACTGGATGCAAAAATTCGAACTGTGGGACTTACCAATTAGTACGTACTGCCAAAATGTAAAAAGTTTATCAACCGAGGCAGACAAATTAAAAGAGAAACTAAAAACGAGTTTCCCCCAAGTATTTTCAGCAGGTCTCGGAAGATGTAAGAAAATGGCAGCTAATATCGAAATAAAAGAAAACGTTCAACCTATCTTCAAGAAAAAAAGGAGCGTACCGTTTGCGTCAATAGAAAAAATTGATCAAGAATTAACTAGACTCGAAAACACTGGCATATTGACAAAAGTAGAATACAGTAAATGGGCCGCACCGACGGTCTACATCAAAAAGAAATCAGGAGAAATTCGAGAGTGCGCTGATTTTTCTACAGGTTTGAACGCTACAATAAAGGACTACCACTATCCTCTACCCAGCCCAGAAGAAGTATTTACTAAATTAAATGGCGGAATTTCTTTTCAAAAATTGATTTATGTGAAGCGTACCTGCAAATTCCAGTCGATGAGGAAAGTTCAAAACTACTGGGCATAAAAACACACAAAGGTTTATACAAATACCAAAGACTACCATTTGGGATGAAGGTCGCGCCGGCTATATTCCAACAGACAATGGAGACGATGCTGGCCGGACTAGAGTACACAATTGCATGCCTGGATGACGTATTGATAAACAGCGAAAGCGTTGAACAACATTGGGAACGTGTACAAGAGGTGTTTAAGAGAATACAAAGCTATGGATTCAAAGTAAAAGAAAACAAGTGCGATGTTTTCATGAAGGAAATGAAATACCTTGGCCATATCATAGATGAAGAAGGTAGACGACCAGACCCTGAAAGAGCAACAGCAATAAAAAAAATGCCAGTTCCTAAAAACATAACAGAATTACAAAGTTTTCTAGGCTTAGTAAATTACTACCAGGAATTCATACCTCACATGCATAAACTTCGCGCACCACTGTACGAGCTGCTAAAGAAAGAAAAAGTTTGGCAGTGGACAGATCAATGCCAGGAAACATTTGACAAAATAATTAAAACGATAACTTCAGATTTATTTTTGGCACACTATGATCCTAAACTAGAAATTATTGTAGCAAGTGACGCGAGCGCCTTCGGAGTCGGCCCGTGTATATTTCATAAAATGCCAGATGGGACAATAAAACCCATCGCACATGCTTCTCGAACCTCACTACCAGCAGAGAAAAAATACTCACAAATAGAGAAAGAAGCTCTGGGAATTATCTTCGCAGTCACACGGTTTCATAGGTATATCTATGGTAGATATTTTATTCTACAGACGGATCACAAACCGTTACTAACAATTTTTTGTTCGAAAAAAGGTCTACCGGTTTACACTGCAAATAGGTTACTTAGATGGGGAACAATTCTTCTCACCTACAATTTCAGATTGGAATATTTACCAACGAAAAAGATCGGGCATGCGGATGGTCTGTCGAGACTTATACCAACAAAGACAGAGCCATTGGCAGATACGGTAATCGCAGCCTTAAGAAATGAAGAAGATATCAGGACAGTACTTTGTTGTACAGTTAGAAACCTCCCAGTCACACTACAAGACATAAAAACTGAAGCCAAAAATGCCGAATTCATAAAAGAAACAAAAGCAAAAATGGCAGAAAAAATGAGCAAATATCGGACAGCTTTTCTCTATGCGATAATGTGCTACTTTATAACGAAAGGGTTGTAATTCTCAAAACACTACAAAAGCGAATCCTAGAGGATTTCCATAGGGGCCATCCTGGTAAAAATAGAATGATGTCGCTAATGCGAAGCTATGTATATTGGAAAAATATGGACCAGGATATTAATCAGATGGTAGAAATGTGCAAGGGTTGTAACTTAGCAGCCAAAGCACCGCCAATCATACATAAGCCAGAGACTGATCGTCCGTGGTCAAGAATACACGCAGATTATGCCGGACCAATTGATGGGTTCTAGTATCTGATCATAGTGGATAGTTATAGTAAATGGCCGGAGGTGTTTCGTTGCAAAGATCCTACTTCAGTAACGACCATAAATTGCCTCCACGAACTATTCGCTCGGTTTGGAGTAGTGGATTGCCTAGTCACAGATAATGGAACGCAATTCACATCAGCAGACTTCCAAGAGTTTTGCGAAATTTATCAAGTAAAACATATAAAATCCCCGCCTTATCACCCAAGATCAAATGGACAAGCGGAGAGATTTGTTGATACACTCAAAAGAGCGTTACGAAAAACATACGATGTGCCTACGGAGAAAGTATTACAACAATTTCTTCAGGTATTACGAACTACGCCAAATAATGCTACACCATCGACATTATCACCCGCAGAAGTGATGTTTGATAGAAAGATCAGATCTGCATTTGATAAATTGATACCAAGTCAAACGAAACAAATAACACAGCCCTACGCACCAAAAAGAAAATTCCTCCCAGGAGAAATTTTTTTGTTTAAAAGCATATAAAAATAATACATCTTACTGGGAGCAAGGAACAATTGAGAAAAGAATCAGCAATATGGTTTACATAGTACAGGGACAAAAATTCTCACATAGAAGACACGTAAACCAAATAAGGAAGAGACCGTTACAGGATGCTAGCGGTCAACCTCAGGAAGAGGTAATGGACAAGATTCTTGATACATTTGATATACAAAGGCCGCAAAGAATGCCAGAACTAAGAAAATCGTCCAGAAAAAAGAAGTTTACAGAACCTTTGGAAATAGATCCAAAGAAAAAAAGATATTAAAAACCCCTGCTACGCAAAAGCTTCGGAAGGGTGGTGTTATGGGAACTTACCCATATTAATAATGGACTATTCCGGACATTATAAATACTGCTCCACAAGAGGAAGCAGCATTCAGTCAGACAGAGAGTCACCGTCACAGTCACAGTCAGACAGAGACAGAGTCAGACGATTACTGTAAGACATTGGAATATTGATACTTGTCGAGACAACATAGTTCACTCTAGCCTAATCTGATAGTCATTACTAATACTTCTGCTTCTTTGTACATATTTCTGTTTGTAATATATCTGTGTTATTCCATATCTGTGTTCGAGTTTCTTCATTGGTTCTACCTTGGACCATCACCGTAGTACAAGGAACTTGGACCATAACAATAAAAAACACTCTGCTACCACTAGGACGCCGGAGTCCATCGCCGACGTTGCGGAGTTTGTCAAGAAGACACCCATCAAAAGCACGAGGAAAATCGCCAAGAAAACGGGCACCAGCAGAGGAATAATCGGGCGGATTTTCAAGCAAGACTTGAATTAAAAATCTTATGCGCCACTTGCTCACCGTATTACTGGTCGCCCGACTTATCCCTCATCCTTCATCGCCAGGCTACAAAACTCTCGACTATTTTGTGTGGGGCGTTTTGGAACGGGAGGTGAACCTATAAAACCAAGGCCTACTCCAGCTTTCGTTGAGGCCACCATCAAGGAGGCCATGGTGGCCTCCTTGATGGTGGCCACAACGAGTGATTTTTTTACCTTATATATTATAAGTGCGTGTGTTTAATTTTTCATTGAAATATATTAATTTGTTATATACATATATAAAAAAACTATTTTTATTATCCATTAATATTTGGGATTTATCTGCACCATGCATATATATATATATATATATATATATATATATGAAATTGAACATAGAAGTCAACACTTAGAGGCGACAGTCTGTTTCATGCTAGCATGAAACAGACTGTCGCTTCTAAGTGTTGACTTCTATGTTCACTTTTATATTCACACACGCTCTATCTCTGATATTGAGCACTTTATCCCATAAATATAGCACATCTTAAGTCTATATTTCTTCATATTTAGCTCCTGATAGACAGTAGAGCACTTTCGTTACATTAATAACACAGTAATGGACATAGAAAAATTTATCCTCGATTACTCCCTAAAAAACATACCCATCCCATCTCCTTCCATATATAAGCTAAAAGTAATTGAAAAAACAGAAAGTTTCATAAAAAGAATGAGAAGGAAAGCCCACTTTTAAAACCAGGACCTTTACAATAACAATACACTGAAAGAAAAATACGGCTTCAAAACAAAAAATGTCCCCCGCAACAAAAGGAATTAGACGACTTCGAGAAAGATTTAACTGACCTAGTTAGAAACATAAAATTCCATAAAAAAGAAGATGTATTTAAAAAAAACTAAAAGAAGATATAGCTAAAATAAACAATTCAGCAAATGTATTTATCGCAGCTGACAAAACAAGAAATTTATACAAACTAAGCCCTACTACGCACAATAAATTAGTCAAGAACAACATAACCAAAACATACAAAAAAGCACCCAAAACAACAGAACACGATATCAATAAGGAAGCTAAAGCAATCGCCCAAAAATTAGACCTAGATGACTGAATAAGTTGCATCAGCAAGGCGCAAGCCTTTATGACACTAAAAGACCACAAAGAAAATTTCAAAATCAACCCTGCATGCAAACTCATAAACCCAGCCAAAAGCGAACTAGGTAAAATAAGTAAAACGATACTAGAAATAATTAATTCTGAACTTAGGAAGAAGTTAGGAGTAAACCAGTGGAAAAACACAAAAGCAACTATTGACTGGTTCCACAGCATAAATAACAAACAAAATTGCCACTTCCTACAATTAGACATAAAAGAATTTTACCCATCCTTAACAGAACGCATGTTAGATAAGGCCATCAACTTAGCTCAGGAACAAATAATAATAAAACCAAACGAAATCGACATCATCAAGCACTCCCGTAAATCATTACTATTTCACAATGAAGAAGCATGACTAAAGAAAGATGGGATATTTGACACTACAATGGGAAGCTTTGATGGTGCAGTTATGCGAAATCATAGGTATTTACTTACTACATGAACTAAGCAAAATGATAGATAGAAATGACACAGGACTCTACAGGGACGACGGTCTCATAATCTTAAGAAACTGTAACAAACAAAACACAGACAAAACTAGAAAAGGAATAATAAAGATTTTCAAAAATAAACGGATTCGACATAGATATAAAAACTAACCCAAGCGGAGTAGATTTTCTAGATGTTACATTCAACATCAGAAAAGGTACATATAAACCATACAGAAATCCCAAAGATAAACCACTCTATATACACACATCTTCCAACCACCCGCCTTCTATAATCAAAGAGATACCAAAATAGATCAACCGCAAGCTTTCCGACAATTCCTCCAACGAATCCATATTTAACAAAGCTAAGAAAGACTATGAAACAGCCGTAAAAGATAGCGGATTCCAAGCAACACTCACATACTCACCACAGAACACAAAATAGGCCAACAGGAAAAGAAATATCATCTAGTTCAACACACTGTACAGCAAAAACGTAAAACCAAAGGTAGGGAAAATATTCTTCAAACTTTTACACAAACACTTCCCGGAATCAAGCACTCTACACAAAATATTCAACAAAAACACAGTAAAAATCAAGAACAGTTGCACCGAAAACATGGCACAGATAATAAAAAAGCACAACATGAAAATTATCAAAAAACCACACGAACAAATTAAACCCACGTGCAACTGCAGAATAAAGGACGAATTCCCTTAAACGGTAATTGTTTACAAAACGATGTAATATACCAAGCCACGATAAAATCATCACATAATGAAGAAAAATTATACATAAGAGTAACTGAAGGACCCTGGAAACAAAGAAATTATGTACACAAAACATCTTTCACAAATAGTAAATATGCGAACAGCACAATGCTTTCTAAGTATATCTGGGAAATTAAAAACAAAACGTACGCCACACCAAAAATATCTTGGGAAAAAATGAAAAGATCATCAGCCTCAAACAACCAATCAAAAACTTGCAAAGTTTACTTGGAGGAAAAAATAGCTATCATTACTGTTGTGAGACCAATACTTCCCTACATCATGGACTCTCCCAGTACTATATTATTATGTGTATCATGTGAGTAGGACTAGTAATGCGCAGCCGCGTACGACACCAATATCGGACACCACCGGATAGTAAGCTCTGCTTACACTATTCTTTGTAACTTTTCTGTTTAGTATATCTTTCTTGCCTCTAACCCGTGTTCCGTGTTTTCCTTCCGTGGCCCCTACTTCGGGTCCACATCAATTACCTTCTCAGACCAAACTAAATTATTAAATAAAAGATCCGAGATCATCTCAAAATGTAGACAGGAAAACAAATTTTTACTACATTACTTAAAAATCGATAACGGAAAAAATAAATAAATAAACAAAATGACAATAAAATAAGCAAAATAAATTAATCCAAACAAATTACCAAATTACACCTGTTAAAATAAAAAATAAGAAACAAAATCAATAAATAAAGTAAATAATAAACAAATTAGCAATCTATTATGACCAAAATATTAGTTAGACTATAAAGATCAAACCCAAAATCGTACGAAAAAATAGCTATAACTGTTATATAACGATAAAAAAATGAATAAAAATAAAAAATAATATACTACGTTACTTAAAAATTGAAAACTAAAAAGAGAAAATAACAAATAGAAAATAACAGTGTAACAAATAAATAATAACAAGTAAAATAAATTGATCTTAATACATCCAAATATATAAATAAACTAACAACCGATACCGATAAACTAGCCGTTAGAAAAAATAAATAAAGATAATCAATCCAAATAAATACATGAAGTAATAAACATATTAAAAACTGTTCCCGCCAAAATAATAGTTAAAACAAACTGCAATAATCAACGCCAAAATTGAACAAATAGCTTTCATTATCTTCCCAAACAAAAACAAAACTATAAAATAAGCTATATAAACAAATTTTTACTACGTTAATAAAAACACCGATCAAAATAAAAATAAAAAATAAAAAAAAATAAAAAAAATAAAATCAAGCAAAATAATTTAACTCAAATAAGTAAATAAACAAATAAACGACTTCCGGTAAAATAACCGCCAAAATAGACTACCCACAATGCACCACTGACCCGTATATATAAAATAGAGAGAGAGGGAGAGATTGCTTATTGGCGGCATCAGAATCAAACAAATATAGAAATTCAACTCCAGGAGTAGTATTATGACGGCCGACGACAAATATGACACCGACATCCAAAGTCACATTAGAATACTGAAAATTGCCTTCAAAAAGCTAAAGATAAACATTTGTAATTACTAGTTCACACAATGAGGAAAGAAGGCTTGATGAACATGACGCTCACAAGGCATGATGGAGCAAGAAAGGTATGGGAAAACATCAAATAACCTAATTAATGAGTTTCTGTAAATAGATATCAAAATAGGGACTGGATGGTATTAAAAGGGAACAGGCATTGCTAAGAATTACAAGGTATACAAAGTTTTGGTGGGCTACGGTCACCTGCATCCTGAAGGAACACGGCATATAAAAGAAGTCTTATATAGAAAGAACTATTCCGTAAATATTAGTTAAATTTTATTTCTATACAAACTTATGGAAATATTACAAAATAATCATTATTAAAAAGAAAATTAAATTTAATTAATATTATTTGCATTCAGTAAGAGAAGATTTCATGTGTTATTCTCCTAGAGGCTAGAATTAACCGTGTTGAAGGAAGGCAAAAAATATCTCCTTCAATGTTGATATGGTTTTTCTTCCGCCTATTTACAAAATCTACAGAGAGGATCATTATTATCGAGGGTGAGAACGACGGCGACCACACATAATTAAGTTGCAAGCTGAGAAGAAAATTACTTTATTATTCTAGTAAGGTCATTTTGATAACGTTACCCTAACAAAAATCTCGTTACAATCTGCCGTATTTGCTATGTTGCGTAACAATCAACAAAGAAAGATCGGAATATTATAACGTAGATGAAAGGCACTTTCTTAAAGACTGGCATTTTTTCGAACTTTACTGATTTTGCTTGTTTTTAGTGTGAAGAATTCTTCGCGATTGACGCAAAGGATAAAAAGTCGAAAAAATATTTTGATAGAAGTCTTGTAACTATTCTTTAAATAATTAAAAATAAATTCTCTAATTTGTTGCTACCTTTGTATATGCAAAGACAGGTACATAGCTACATACTAGCGCAATGGTTAAAGCTAAAGCATTGCACAGATTTAGTGAATGTAGAGAATTTGACAAATGGAAAACCGTTTCAGTGAAACTAGATTAGATTAAGTGTTTCGCCTTTTCTAGGCTTCCTCAGATCAAAAACAACAGTAATATACGTGTGTATATTTGTGTATATGCCTAAGTAATAACTCATTAGTACTTTTTCCCCTAAGCTGGCCTTTTTTTGTTGGCAACGAAAGAAAAGAATGAAATGTTGTGACTTTGTAAAAAAACACATATATATCTTTCTTTAGTTTTTGATCTGATGAAGCCTAGTAAGAGCGAAAGGCGTAATATAGTTTCAATGAAACGGTTTTTCCATTTGTCATATTCTTCAAACTTTGGATTTTGTATCATAGTGTAGAGAGTTCAATCCTCACATCTGCCTAATGTTGTTGTGTCAGACATAGATAATGTTCATAGATAAACATTTTTGTCTCGTGCAGACACCTCTGTAATCGTGCTAAATAACAGCGACCTTAATCTTTAAATTCATATTTTACGAACCTCTTCCCAACAACTCTTTCGTGCCTCAAAGAAACTATTCGCACTGAATTTACTTTGTCTTTTTTTTTCACTTGTGTTGTCTGCCCCACCATAAATTCAGTTCTTTATTTATTCTTATTCAAAAGAAACTACACACTTACCATCCTTTTGTCTGCATCTTTCTGAATCTGTCTCTCCACCCCACGTCTGTCTAACCTTTTTGTAAGTGATCAGATAATCTATAAAGACAAGCAGTTTGCAGATAGAAGGGAATAAAAAGAGATGCGCAGTATAAAACGAAAATAACAAGATATTAACGACAAATATAGGCATTGAAGGAAATGGCTATAAGCCACGAATTGTGCAGAACGGGACAAGGACTTTGTAATGAGTATGTCTCTAGGGAGACTCCACATAATTGTTGTTTTAAGAGCGACGTTAAGAATGCATTAGAGACTTTACCATGTGCACGCGGAACGATTGCCCCGTGTTGGATATTTCTTCCTATCACAGTAAACGTTTCTGTATATGCACGTACATACATGCATACATACATACATACATACAAACATACATACATACATACATATATATGTTTATATTTCGGAGATGAGGTATTGTAATTATTTACAGTATTTACATTGTTTGGACTATTGTCCTCATCTTTGTTGTCATATTCACGACGTTTCTGCTGTTGTAGGCTCTAGCCTTCTAATTGGAATTTCGAACCGAATCCTTTATTTCGTCCACTGTTGTAGATTGTTCTAGTTCCACGTGTCATGCCTCTTGGATATTCCGTTTTCAGTTATTCCCTTTAACTCAACTCCCCGTGTTATTTGTTCACCTCTGCTGTGGATAGGTACTGGATTCCAACAATTTGGGTCAAGTCACCGCATTATGAACGTTTTTATGCACTGTGCTATATATATATATATATATATATATATATATATATATATATATATATATATATATATATATATATATATATATATATATTAGATCAACCGATTCCGCTACGTTGATTTCAACCTTTCGGTATTTTCATGCGAAAGGTTGAAACCAAGGAATCGCCTGATCCCCTAATTTTCTATACTTAAAATCTCTACATATTAAATTTTATTTTTATACGTGTATTGAGCACTTTTAAATACTAGTTTCCCGATCTAATTCAACTCTAACCATTAACTTTATTACTATATATATTTATATATAATTACTATATATATATATATATATATATATATATATATATATATATATATATATATTTGTAGTATTACAATTTTTAATACTAGTTTCCCGATCTAATTCAACTCTAACCATTAACTTTAAGTTCAATTAGATCGGGAAACTAGTATTAAAAAGTGTAATACTACAAATATATATATATATATATATATATATATATATATATATATATGTAGTATTACTCGCTTGAAAAACCTCGGGTGACTCAAATTGTAGACACCTGAGGGC
The DNA here is from genome assembly GCA_964036315.1 of Acanthosepion esculentum. Classification (NCBI taxonomy): domain Eukaryota; kingdom Metazoa; phylum Mollusca; class Cephalopoda; order Sepiida; family Sepiidae; genus Acanthosepion; species Acanthosepion esculentum. Next base: position 466,832 of record OZ038503.1, read on the forward strand.
AAATTGGAACACGAGCAAAAAATTGGAACTAAAAAAAGAAAGAACTAAAAACATCAGAACATGGCTAAAAAATTGTCAAGTGTCATAAGTCATTGGTCCAAAGAAAAAAACAACCGAGTATAAAGACAACGAAAACGTAGAGGGCTCAATACGCTAAGTAGAGCGGTAAATTCTAATATATATATATATATATATATATATATATATATATATAACGATATATAAATATTTATATAAGTATATGTGTAGTCGCAACAACGCAAACAAACGCAGTCTGATGAAGTCCTAACGGATCAATCGCGTCACAAACCCTTTTTCCAGTTTGTCTTATCTCTCTCTCTCTCTCTCTATCTCCATATATATATATATATATATATATATATATATATATATATATATGTAAGGATCTTTAGTTCCGCTAGTGCCCTGTATACAACTCCACAAGTTCCTCATACAACTCTGGCAGAAATGCATCCAGGTCAACTCGCTCGAAGTAGGTAGTAGGCACATTGACATTTGTGTGGTTACTCTTTAGCTTGTCTTTATAGCTGTGTCACGGCCGTCCAACAGTCCTTTGTTCACTCTCAAGCTGACTATACATGAGGACTTTAGATGTTCTGTCGTCACTAATCCTTGCAACATTACCAGCCCAACGAAGTTGTAACTGCACCAGAAAAGTCTCAGTTCCACAAATGTTGCATCTTACGAAAATATCAGCATTGGATACCCTATCGTCAAAAGTATATATATATATTATTAAATTATAAGAGTTTTAGGTGCCAAAATTGCTGGTTCTTTTTACGTAGTTTACTGGTGGAAAGGCATTTTATGCAGCAAGGTTTTTGTCATAAAGTGCTCGATAACAAAAGGTAAGAATACAACGTCAATAGAATTAATATGGAGAAATATCACTTAAATGACTGGTGTTATTTCAGTTATACCACTTGTAATGCCTTCACACTTCAGGGCTCTTGGCCTCTCTCTCTCTCTCTCTCTCTCTCTCATATATATATATATATATATATATATATATATATATATATATATATATATATATATATATATATATATATATTTAAATATATTTGCAACGGTACAAAAGCGTATTAACGCATAAAAAACAAATTTTTTATTAAAGGCCATGATAGATTTAAAATAAAAACACCAGTCAACCGGTTTCGCCCCCTCTCATCAGAACTGTTAACGGGGAATAGAAATTATGAAGAACAAAATGTCTGCAATGGATGACATGAATAAATGGGCAGGGAAGAAGAAAAGTGTATATATATAATAAAAGTAATACCACCAAAGATGCTAGAGTCTCCGCACAGCAAGCCCAAGCAAACAGCGTCTCCAACACCAATATATATATATATATGTGTGCGTGTGTGTGTGTAGTGTGTATGTGCGTTTCTCTGTGCAGGGGGTATGTAGGCATATATTTATATATTGAAATCGGCCTTGTTAAAATCAATCGACAAGTTCAGTATGTTTCATTGTTGTTATTATAATTTTCCAATTTGTGAACAGGATGTACATCGGAATCAAATGTTGTGGCCCAATGGCCCTAAGTCCACGATTTTTTCCTATTTTTGTTCAAATACTTTCGAATGGCTAAACTATTAACAAGATTGCTTGCTTGATTTGCTTGTTACGGCTTATCAATACATTACAGGTTATATACAACCAGAAACTATTTTTAGATTCTAAGAAATTATTTTTTTGAGATAATAATAATTTACTCATACAAGTTTTACTAATTAACCAATAGCAGGGGATATGTAGATCCATACCTTTCACAATGATATCTACTCGAAAGTAAATAAAAAATTAAAATTGGAAATTGGCTCTCCGATTTCCAATTCCGAACCGTTATTCATTACACCACCCGCACATCTAAGCTTACAACATAAGGTATTCCCAAGAATCATCGATCTAGGAAAGCTCGGAATACATATAAGAAGGTTTATTTGGAGCGTACTCCAGCACTTCGGATGGTCAAAACCGATCAACCACACTCCGGGCAACGTTCGGACGTCAATGAAGACACTCTACTTGACATCATGGTGGATAAACAGAGCATTTTGAAAATCGATATTTCAACTTCCTTTCGCCATTAGAAGAAACTTGGGTCCATGAAAAGCAGTCACTTTCCTCCAGACTTCATCTTGCAAAACAGACCTTGCCGGACAAGTTAAAGGACAAAAAAATTGATTCTGGACAATCAGTCGAAATCTACCTCACAACATTCTTCCAACGAAAAGCAAAATGTTTCTACGAAAATGGCTTCAACAAGCGTGCATAACGTCGAGTGTGTGGTGTTAAAACAATGGAGATTATGTACTTGACTAATAAATGTTTTTGTGTGTATGTAAAATTATGTTTTTACTTTTCTAATCGTGCACGAACATTTGCAATGTTTTAATATACATAATATATATCAATATACTATACCATAATAAAATGCTTTTTAATAACAAACAAGATGATAAACTTCTCAAAAACCTCATAAGAACTAATATGTTCACCACTGATCCCAGTAAATAAATAAAACTAATTATATGTTATACTAAATTTAACCCAGCCAATTTGATCATACGCAACAACTCTTCTCCGTCAACTCGTATTTTGGAAAAGTCCAACATTGTATATCAGTTTAAATAACTTTTGGGAGATTGTATCTCTGACAAAAAGTAAGTACATATGTTAACTTGGCGACAACAGCATTATCAAGACGTCTAACTTCATTTTTTGGATACATTTTCTATCACACAACATTTAAAGGTACATTCCCCTCCACCTTCACACTACAGGAAAATACTTGTTGGCAACACCAATATACTATACCATGAAAATAAAAACAAAAACTTCAAATTCTTGAGGCATTATATATCAAAAGCAACTATCTAACATTGAACAGAATTTATTACGAATATTGTAGTAATGCTTTAAAATGCATTTAAAATTTACTAACATTTAACACCATGTTGCAATTTACCATCCGTTGTTGCCCATTTTGCATTGGGAACACTTGTTTACAAAAATCGTGACCACAACAATGAATTTTAAAATAATTATGACAAAGCGCGTTTACAAAAATCACCAGCACAACTATTGCAATAACATTAAGTATGCCGTTGCAATTCACCCATAACGATGATTTCAGAGGAAATCGCAAGAACTTGGGTTAACAACAACAACTACGGTGCTTTCCTTGCTGGATTACAAATAAATAAAAAAGAAAAAAAAGATAATTAGAAAGCTAGAATGGATTGTTTTAAAAATAAACAGACATAATATGTTCATATTATTTAATGAAACAGGCTTGAATGAAGTATGTGCACTGAGGAGCTGTGATAGAGCGAAATAGTCCGTCTGTGGATGACTATATATGCTCACGAAAATCCGGTTGAGCTCTCTAGGGAAAGGGGGTCCTAAAAACAGCAGCTCTTATTGCTCTTAAGCATTAATCTTCAAGTATGAATTGAGTTCTCCGAGCCGCTGGAGTATTTGGTATAGAGAAAAACGTTATAATTCCTTTCTGATATGCGACGATGGCCTAGGGGTAAGGTATCTGACTAATGTCAAATCAGCTGGGTTTCGAGCCCGGCTTATAACAATCAAACGTCTAGCCACACACTATATATATATATATATATATATATCCACAGACAGACTGTTTCGCTGTATAACGGCAATTCTTTATATATATATAATTTATTTATTATATATGTCCGGTACTTATTGGAAAGGGCTCAATATCAGTGACAATCGCAAAGGGCGTGAAACCCAGGTTCATAAACATACATAAACGCATACATATGTATATATTACATCAACACACACACACACACACACACACACACATATATATATATATATATATATATATATATATATATATATCAGGCACGTGGCGTCAGTAATTACTCGGGTTAGACAGTTTCAGATTTTTATGTAGTAAATCTACAAAAATATATTTTGCCTCTAATGCATAATAATCAGAGTAACTTTCGTAATTTTGTCTAATTAAGTGCACATTGTGCAACAGAAAGAAAATGTAGCTGCTGATCTATTTTATTCAGCGTATATATTTGTTCATATCTATCTATCTATCTATCTATCTATCTATCTATCTATCTATCTATCTATCTGAAGTTGATCATATCTCTCTGTTTATCCCAGCCTCTTCATTTCTATTGGTGTTTCTGTCAATCTGTCTATAATTGCGTGTCAATAAGAGCGTTCATACTACAGTGTACTGAAAGTTTCCAAGGAGGGATTACCAAAATATTATGTTTTAAAAATTTGTAAATCCCGTCAGCACATTCTCAGATATATGCGTATGAATGTTTGCGTATTTTGTTATACATATATTTCTGTATATGTGTCTTTTTGTATTCCTGTAGGAGTGTGTATCTTCGCATAGTTTGTTTTTGAATTTGCACATAACTATGTTCATTTTCTATACTTAATTGAAATTAGCCACTTATGTATATACATGTACACTTGTTCATGTACAGGTTTTTATACATTAAGACACGAGCCATACACATAAACATACATATGTGAATGCATATATATATATATATATATATATATATATATATATATATATATATATATATATATATATATATATATATATATATATATATGGGTAATGTGCGTGCGTAGTTGAATATTGTGAATATTGTGAGTTTTTATTAAACATATTTTATGCGTGAATTCATGTATGTATACTTTACCGTGAATGCGAAGCGCGCACAGCGTTTTCTTACAAAATCATTTTGGCCACCTAAAGATTTTTTGGGGGATGGCGCCCGTAATTGATTGCCGGCAAAAAACACTTGCAAAAGATTTGCTATTCGATTTCTTTTAGGACAAAACAAAAAACACTGAGTCAGCGAAAAATACATGAACAGCATAAATAATAATGCACACCGGAAAATATATTTGAAGAAATTATTTTTACTTTTACCATTAAAATGGAAATATTAAAATAACTCGAAAGAATAACAAAAGGTTTGCATTTTCGTAAAGACGTAATATCAAAAAGTAAATAAATTAACAACAAAGAAAAAGAAAAAAAAACAGCTAAACCAGTTTGTTGCACCTCTTTCCTCGTAGTTCAGTCAAGGATGACAAAGGTGCACACCGACTAAAATCTACAACACCAGTTTGCCAATCCACGTGTTTCATGTACATTTCAATGAACGTTAGGATCAACTCAAAAAGATATTTTACTTTTTTGCCATATTAATTCTGGAACATATCATTTTACATATCAGTGTTATCCTGACTACACAGTAGAATGTATGAGAGGATATAATCAAGAATTACTAAGTATACGAGGTCCGAATGGAAGGTTCATAGGATAACTAAGATAAACATGTCAGTAGATACACCAGTTAGGAGACAGGTAAGTACATTTATATGTTGGTCGGCCTATGAACTCTCCAGCCGACCCTCGTTAGCAATTAATATTCGGACAGGCAATTTGAACAATTTGCTTTAATATTATATGGATTGGCAATATGTGAGCATTTATCAAATAACTATCAAAATCACCTGCTCCTATAAGTCTATCAGTAGAAGACAAAGATCCTTATTTCCCTATCGAGGCCAATATAACTAAAGTGATGGGGAATGATGACTACACAGGTAGTCATAGGTGATATAGGAATTATTTAAAACAAAAACTAAGCATGATCTAGCAGGCTCAATAAGACTCAAGTTGAAACTTTCCAAAACAGAAACTATGATCTGGAATTGCAATGAAAGCAATAATAACACTGACCCTGAATTCATCATAAAATTCAGGATGCGGAATTAGTAAATTCATATGTCGGTGCATAGATCAGTTATAACAAATTTATATCAGGAAATTGAACATAGAATAGGCTGTCCTAGGGGTAGTTTCCTCCAGCGTAACCAAAAATATTAACCTGAAAACTCGAGGCATGTTCGTAAATAGCCTCTTCAATTTGAAACTTTCGTATGGATGCCATATATGTATATAAACTGTCTACTGTATACAACCGATTTTAGCATCAATTGTAAAAAAAAAAGATGGCTATGAGCAAGTGAAGCCGGTGGATTTTTGCGAACCCCACCTCCTTCAAACATTGTAAAATGGTGCTAAATATTACAAAAAAATGTACTAAATAACATAAACCAAATCATCTGAATACTGCAACAACAATGGCAATAACTAAAAAGAATATCACATGTAACTTGAATAGAAAACAATTACATAATCAAGATGTTAACCCTCCACACCTCTCCAAATAAAAGGTTAGGAAGGAAACCCTCATAAATATGGAAAAGAGCAATAACAGCTACTGGATTTAAGTAAACTTATTTCCTGATGAATTGTTTAAGAGAAAGATTTTTATAAATTTCAACTGGCAAAAGCACTGGGTGCTCGGTCAATGACTACCAAATGTTTCCTTATGAGGAAATAGCTAATAGTACCGTTACAATTACAATAAGGTTTTATAAGCCGTTTATATTAAGATGACATAATACGAAACGAATGAATAAAACAAAACGCAAAACTATTCTTAGCCGACGCGTCTCGTCCTCTGAGGGACTTTATCAAGGCAAATATAAGGATTTACTTTGTTGTACGTTTTGATTTTTTAACATTTTGCAGTTGTGTATGTTGACTTGAAAAGTGAGATTGGAAGAAACCGGAGTGTAGATTTATATTTTGATAAGATACGATAGCAGCACTCTCGAGAATTTTTCTTCTGGGTGAATTATATTGATAAGTATGGCAATGTTTAGATCAAAATCGAGACTGAATTTATTTGTGTGTATGACTAGTGCATTTCATAAATTGTTATGTATAATGTCTTTTTTGTCTTCATATATATATATATATATATATATACGTTTTGTTTTAAATTTCTGTATGTTTCTGCAATGTAATGAGAAGAACAGATTTAGCAATTTCTTTTATATATGCCGGCTTTTGAATTATTATTGTTATGGGTGTTTTTAGTTCTGATTATATCCATGAATGATTTTGGAAGTGGTTGTGACTATTTCTAGGTTATTGTTGTGAATAATGTTGTTGTCTTTGTTGTCGTCGTGTATTTTATGTGCCTTTCTCTTTGCCTTGTGGATGAAGTGAATTTCATTTATCTTCTGACTATTTCTTTCTTAGCATTCGTCGATAGAACCACATCTCTATTGCGTCAAATCGCTTCTTCATCTTTGATTAATTGATTCATTTTCTACTTCTTATCGACCTGTGCAGATTATGTAAAGCCAGAAAATATTTTTAGTTTGTAAGACTTTTTTCGGTGATAATTAAGATTTGGTGATACAAGTTCTATTAATTAATTAATCCATTATCCATTACATCACCTGTGTATCCAATCTTACAACACCTGGTATTACGAAGCGGTCACCCATATAGATACTGACTAGGCTAGACGTTACTTAACATCGTTGGTCGTACAGTAACTCTTCTTTTGTGAAGAAATTGTCTAATATTCACTGCCATGATGAAGATTGGCTCATATTACATATCAGTTCAGCACACTTTTCTTTGTTTCAAACGACACTTTACTCCTATTATACTTATTTTCTGCAAAGCATCTTTCACTACTACGATTCAGCATCGGATCAAATTTTCACTCGTCTGTTACTACCCTATACAGACAGTTAAAATTTTGTAGATCCTTGATTTTGACGTTCATATTACGAGCTAGCACGTTGGCCTGTCCCATTTGTTGCCAAACAATTTCCTGTTTTACTTCTCTGTTATTTGGAATATCTTCTTCATTAGATTAGATATTACATAGCAGTCTAGTGATCTTTTCATTAAACGACATGTTCATAGGACCTTATACATTGCTTAGTTTCTGTAAAACACATTTCGCTATTTCTGATTATGCAGTGTAAATTAACTTCATCGTTTGTGTTGCATTATTGAATCGATTTCGATTTGATCCTGCAAAAAAGTTGACCAATATTGACTATGCAGATGACCTAGCTATTCCTGCAGACACCGTTGCCAATGTCACAGTTCTCCTACATCATCTAGAAAATGCTGCTAACGACGTTGGAGTCTGTGTCAGTGCCTCTAAAAAGGAAATTCATAAGCTTCAACAATGAAAATTTGCATAGCTAAAGCCTGGGCCGCCTTGAATAAAGTGGAAGTAATCTGAAAATCTGATCTACCAGACACCCTCAAACGGAGCTTTTTTCGTGCCACTATAGAGGCCGTTTTAATGTATGGTTCCACTGCTTGGACATTAACTAAAACCCTAGTCTAAGTTTGATGGAACCTACATTCGGATGCTGATAGCTATACTTAACATCTTCTGAAGACATCATCAAACTAAATGACAAGTCTATGTACCATGCCTAATATTTCTAAAATCTTACATGAACGTAGAAGGGGCGTTGCAGGAAACTGCTGGCGAGCAAAACAAGAACTCACGAGTGATCTAATTTTCTGGGCACCTAGCCATGGAGCAAGATATGTTGGTCGCTCAGAGACCACCTGCATTAACCAGCTATGTCATGACACAGAATGCGTCCGACCTTGATGCAGGACCATGATGGTTGGCGTGATAGACTCGTGAATATCCGAGCTAGCTTGACTGGATAATAATTGACTCAATTAAATATATGCAACTTGCAATGCTTTTCTATCATTGAATTCAAATTTATTAGAAAACATTAGTGACAAACAACTTCTCACAATAGTTGCGAAAAGTAATCAAAATTTCATTATTTATTATTAACCTTCTTTTAACAGTTCTTGGTTGGCTCCGAATTTGCTTATTTAAAACGCGCGATCTTCCTTTCTAAACAACCAAATATGCAAAATTAAATATACAGAGCGTAATACCCTGAAAGGTCAGTATGCCCATCCCTAGACCTCTCTGCTCGCGTTGTGTGCGGGTTCGCACGAGGAGGCCCTCGACGCCTAGCACTTGTTCCAAAACATGTTTTTCACGCACGACGACCCCCCTCTTGTAAATGTTCGATCGTGAATTTTCATCGGAAGGGGAATGTGTAGGTCGTCATGATATGGTTGTGCTGGCGACGGGCTAAGATAGCGATCTAGTTGGTGGTGGGGTTGACATTGGAAGAGGGTGGCGATATGTGGTAGCTGCAGAGCAGGAGCAACGAGAATAGTGATGAAAGATTGGAAATGAAAAGAAGAAAGCGAGAAATGAAGACGAAAAGAAAGAACGAAGGAAGGAAGGTACTTGAAACTTGTCGTAATTGAATTTAATAAAAAATAAATATAAAGAAGGAAAAAGAAGAGAACAATTAGGGTGAATATTTTTTAAATAATTAGATTTGAGGAATAATAATAATAATAATAATAATAATTAGAAAAAGAACAACAACAACATCAACAACAAAAACAAAAACAAAAAAGGAACTGGAGGAGTAGAAGGAAGATGGACATCTAACATGGATATCGACGAAGGAGGTTAAAAGGGAAAATTGAAGCAAGAAGATGAAAAGACGGAAAATATGACAGCGTATAATAATAATAATAATAATAATAATAATAATAATAATAATAATCAGAAATTTAATCAGCAAGTGGTAAAAATCCTTATTGCCGGTGCTCAAAGAAGAAGAAGAAGAAGAAGAAGAAGAAGAAGAAGAAGAAGAAGAAGAAGAAGAAAACAGAAGAAAAGGAAGATAAAAATGAAGGACGTGGAGACGGTGAAGAACAAGATTACATAGAAATTGAACAGCAATAAGAAGAAAATATGAAAATTGGAGAAGGTGAGGAAGACAAAAAGGAAGAATAAATATCAGAATGAGGTAAAGAAGAAGCAGAAGAAGAGCGGGAAGAAAAAGATTACATGAATATTGAGAAAGAAAAAAGAAGCAGAGAAAGAAGAAAAGCGAGAAGAGGAAGAGAAAGAAGAAATGAAGAGCGAGTAGTAATAGTAATAGTAGTATTAGTAGTAGTATTAATAGTAGTAGTAGTAATAGTAGTAGTAGTAGTAGTAGTAGTAGAAGAAGAAGAAGAAGAAGAAGAAGAAGAAGAAGAAGAAGAAGAAGAAGAAGAAGAAGAAGAAGAAGAAGAATACGTGGATACTGAAAAAGAAGAAAAAAGAGAAATAAAAGCGTGGAGGATAGCGAGAAGAAAGATAACATGGAAAATATGACCGAGGAAGTTGGAGACGAAGAAGAAAGGAGAAGAGAAGAATTGCTAGAAGAAGATTATATGATAACTGAAGAAGAAAAAAAAGAGCGAAAAGAAGATTACATGGACATTGAAGAAGGAGAAAAAGAAGAAATAATGAAGAAAAAGAAGAGGAAGAAATAAAGAAGAAGAAGAAGAAGAAGAAGAAGAAGAAGAAGAAGAAGAAGAAGAAGAAGGATAAATATATGTAAAATTTGATAGCTCTATAGATGTATGGATGAATGAATGGATGGATTGTTACGTGCTGACTTCTAAGATGCGCGGTTGGCTGATTTTCTCACTCTTATCGTTCAACTGCCCCCGCCCTCCGATTTCGTTTGCAGCCCTCTTGAAATCTCTGCGCACATTCCCCACTCCACTTATCTCCCCTGTTCCTGATTCCATTCCTCGATCGCCCTACTCGATCCGATCTTTCTGCGGTTGCATACCGCCTTAATGGGAAGCATTGGCCTCCACCAATCAACTCCACTATCATCTAACCGTTCCACGCTTTCCTTCAGATTACGGGCCTTGTGTTTTGCGACTTCACCGAGTGCTCTTTCGCTCTCCTCGACATTTTACAACCATCTGCTTCCAGCTCCACTTGTCATTCTCGGCCTGATCCACTCTTTCTTCTCGCCCGTTCGCCTCGTTCCAACTACCAATCCTTCTTTGCTCTCCCTCATCCTTCTCCCTTCCTCTTTTTTAAAACATTCACTCCTTTCATTTCCTTTCTCTCTCTTTTCATTCCATCTTCCCGTCCACTCTCCTCAGCGAGCTTCGAAATACATCCCTTAATGATATCTTTGCACTTCTCTATGAAGGATATCATGGAAGACGCTACACAATCTTTTCCTTCCTTCACTCTATTTTTTTAAATTTCTATTCCTCATCATGAGCATTAGTTTTTTTTTTTTTAATTTTGGGTAATATAACATATATTTTAGTTTTATTAAGTGAAATTAAAATAAATATTTTCATTCCTTTGGTTCGCGTATGATCACCGATGTTAAGTAATATCGAGATGGGTGACCGCTTGGGTATAGCAGGTGCTGTAAGATTAGATACGCGGCTGGTGTAATGAATATTAGGTCGGAATTGTTAATCAGAGAGCCGTGTTCCAATTCTAGTCAACTTTGTTGTATTCACTTACATGCAAATGACCTTGCGAAACGTATAAATAAACTTATCCCCCTAGTTATGGATTAATTAGTAAGACGTGTATCAGTAAATCATTATTATCACAAAAAAACAATTTTTACAATATAAAAATATATTTTCTGGCTTTAAATAATCTGCACAGGGTCGATAAGCCGTAAAAAACGAGTCAATCCATCAGAGACGAAGAAACGACTTAACGCAATAGAGTGTTTCTATCGATGAATGCTAAGAATAAAATAGACAGAATATGTGAGCAATGAGGAAGTCTTAAGAAAATTATATTCTACAAGGTAATTTTGCAGTCAGATAGAGAAAGATGGAATTTACAAGAGGCATTATGAGGAAATAGGCAAAGAGGCCAAATTCCGATTCAAGTAGAATTTTGTCTCATCAGGACGAAGTGTATGGAGAAATTGTCCATAGTGTGTATTTTCTAGAGCGATTTTGGATAATTTCCTCGCAGTTGACTAGTTCCCGTACGATCATCGATGTTAAGCAACGTCGAGCCTGGTCAGTACCTAGATGGGTGACCGTTTGGGAATACCAGGTGCTGCACGCTTGCATGTACGGGTGATGTAATGTATAATGACTCGGAATTGTTAATAGGAGAGCAAAGTTCTAATTCCAGTTGGGTTCGTTATATTCACTTGTAAAAGGTTTGAATCTGCCTCTTTTACTAGCTATCTCTTCACCCACTTTATTCTCTTTCACAACCTCTCTTTCTCTAAGACGTTTTTCTCAGTCTCGTTTCTTTCACGTCTTTATTCTTTATCGCTCTCATTCTATCTCTCTTTCTTAACTGCTATCTTTCGATCTCTTATCTCTCACAGCCTCTTCCTTTCTTTCACACACACACACACACTCTCTCTCTCTCTCTCACGCACACACACATGTATCACTAAATTATTATTATCTAAAAACAAAATTCTTACAACTTAAAAATATTTTCTGGCTTTAAATAACCTTTAAAGGGTTAAATTCGGGTAACATAGAAATCCATGCCTTCAATCACTGGGTTTGATTGTACTGACTTAGACTAAGTGGAAACAGAACGAGCAATGACTGATTAGTACTATATATTATTGTAAATGATATAAGTAATCTTTTAGTGTAGATAAGTCAGTCTTATATTTATCTGATCAAAAATGTATCTGGTATCGATTAACTAATCTCTGACGCCCTCTTACCAGTTAATTTCTCTTGTGTTTCTTAACTCGTTTTTGTCGCGTTTTTGTCCATTGTCATATAAATTTTTGTTTTTCATATACTTTTTCTTCAGTTTGCTATGATCTCACTACCTCTCTTTCCTTTACACTCTCCCTCTCACACACACTCTCTCTTCTTCTTAAACTATCTCTTCACACACCTTTTCTCTCTCACAACCTTTCTCTAACACTTTTTCTCGCATTCTCCTTTCTTTCGCATATTTTTCTCTATCTCTCTTATTTTCTTTTTCTTCCTCGACTACTATCTTCTGATGTCTCATCTCTCTTAACTTCTTTCTTTCACACACTCTCTTTCTCGTGCGCACGCACGCACACACACACACACACACACACAAACTCTCTGTATATATATATATATATATATATATATATATATATATATATATATATATAGATAGATAGATAGATAGATAGATAGATATATTGCTTTCACATTTTGGAGATGTAAGACGTGATATCACGAGACATGAACAGCGAAACGAGAACAATATATCTCCGTAGATTGAATAAAGGGTTCATTTCAAAATTCCCTAATGTCCTCTGAATCAGAAAGAGACAGCTGGAATTTGATTCTCACAGGACATATCGAAGACAAAATGGACAGTGTGAGGCAGCGGACTACCTATCTTGTGAACTTGTTTAAACGGTGGTTGGAAATAATGGTAAAAATAACAAACGTTGCTAAGAGCTACAAACGATAGTAAGTTGTAGTGAAGAAAATGATCTACAGCGTTATAATTCTATCTTTCTGAAAATGTCTTTCTCCAAAGAAAAAAAAAATCTGTTCAAGATAAAATTTTGCAGCTTTTACGTAAACATATTTACCTTATGAACATAAATGTCATGCTAACAGTTTCTTCTATCGCACTTCTCACTTGTGGGACTCTCTTCTGGCTTCTGGCTTTGATTTTCAAAGATTTATATGAAATCTTTATCTTCCGTCTTCTTAATTCTTATTCTTTTATTGTCCTCTCTCCTTAACAATATTTTTCTCATATTCTCTAAACTCAGCAACCCCTTGTGTCTCAGCAACCCCTTGCGTTATGACCTTGCTTGGGGTGAAATGATTAAACAAATTATTTTACCAGAATAAATGTTAATCAGAAGTTGCAATATCTGGAGGAAAGGGTGCTAACTTCCAGGTAAACTTTAACAATTTTTCTTGACTTATGTCGGATTTTTGCGATCAGGAATCATTATATAACTTGCTATTTGGATCGTCTTGCTCATCTTGGTTGTTAGTAAATACAATGTTCCGTCTGATGTATACGCTTACGTCTTCTTCAAGTAGTTCATAACACACCATAAACGAATCTTCCAATAAATAAAAACGTCCCTGCTTTCCCTCCCGAAGGAAATGTATTAATGATTAGTGTGGATTATACTGTCGACATACATATTCCTAGTTGGGATAAGAATGATCTTGAACAGAAACCAACATCCTGTACCAAGCGTTTCAAGAAAAGAGAAACTATCATCTGAAATTGGAATGAACGCAGTGATGGCACCTAGACTGAATCTCTCATAAAAGTTCAGAATGTGGAATTGGTAAATACTAAACACTTCATATTCCTCGTTGTATGGATCAGTTATAACACATTTAGCATAGGGAAAAATGAAATTGAACATACAATAGGTTGTACTAGATGTAGTTTTAGCTAACACCCCAAATATTTACATGATCAAACATTAACCTGAAAACTCTAGTCAGGTTCTTCGTCAGATTAAGACCTTCATGTTGATGTTATGCATGGTGCCAAACCCGTTCAGAAATATCGAAACTATCAGTTCTTTACAACTTCTTTCTAAGATAAGTAGTTAAAATTGTTTTGTGCGAGTGAAGACTGTGGGTCTTGACGAAGACCATTCTTCTTTGAACCTTTTGGACTGGCGATACAGATTCACAAAAAATGTACCAAATAACAGAAACTATATCACTTGAGAACTTTCAGTAACAGCAACGACTAAATTTGATATAACATGTAACTCGAAAAATAAACAATGATAAGATGTTGACATTCCATACTACTTCAGATAGAAGGTTAGACAGGAAACGCACATCAGTACTAGAAAGAGGGATAACGGCTATTGGATTTGAAAAACCTATTTGCCTAAAAACCTCTTTTATGAGAAATATTTTATAAATTTCAACCGACAGCAGTACTTCCTACTCAATCAATGAATTCCGAATGTTTTCTTATAAGGAAACTGCTAATATTACTATTACCACTAACAGTATATGTCTTAGTATTCGGTGTAAATTTAAAGCCTTAAACTTAATGTTTGTAATCTGCTAATAAAACTGCTTGGGTGTCTTAACTTCCATACAACTGGATTATCCAGAAGACACATGACCTAATGGATTAAAGCGTTGGTTAATAGATATCAATTTCCCTGTCAGTTGTGCATTCAAAGTCTGAGCGGTTAGTCCTGAAAATGAATATACACGCCTTCATTAGAGAAATGGATAACCAATATAATGACGAATAAAACTGGCGAATACGTGCCTGATATAAAATATCCCATAAGCATGGAAAGAAGGCTGGGAATAAGTTAACCCCATAGATTTATTAAAGGGTTGGGCTCAAAGTTCCGAAAAGTATAAAGAATACGATGACAAAAACCAGAAGATGAGAAGAGTGTATAACGGCTGGGTATATCTAGCTTCTCGGCAAATGTGTTTATTTTTACTTTTTACAATAATGTTCACTCTGTAAGAGGCCCAAGCATCACTCGGGATAAGACGTAAGAGACACTGTTTTTGAATATATGTGGGGACGGTATCAGTTAACTCTAGACAAACAGGTCTTAGATTGTAGTGACCGGGGAAACATCTTGGGAGTTGGTTCTACAAGGTAGCGGTAGAATGTACATCCCACTAATGGAATACGAAGAGAATGAGGGTGGTTCGCTACAATGGGCGTAGTCTTAGCCATAATGGTTAGAACTAGTGAGACCAAGGAATGTAGTTCGCATTGAAAAGCGATAGAGTAGTGAGAGGCATGCAAAACTTTGTCTTTTGGAAAGTGATTTTAGGGTGGAAAATAATTAATCATCCACAAGGACATGGAGACATTTTAGACTTTATCGAAATTGGAAAGTGTGTGTTTAATCTTTGAGTTTTGTTGTGCTGAAAATTCACATAACACTGGTTTAAGGAAAGAAAGAACAAGGAACAAAGCGGTGAATTATACTCGTCTCATGGAAAGCCAAATGAGAATAATTTATCCCCATTGATTCAATAAATTGTTTATGTCAGAATTCTGAGAATGTCATCGAGTAGGACGAGAGAATGTTAACAGTAGATGGAAGGTACAGTTATTGAAACCTTACAAGTATAACATACAAGGTTAGCATGTCGACCTGAATAACAAACTATATAAATTATACATGATCACCAAATAATTATACGATTTAGCAGATTTAGCTTGTAACCGTTTATCTTGAGGGAATATTAAGACTTCTTTTAACTAAAGTTTCCTTCCATTATTTCCATAATTAGTCTCATTAGAAGAAATATTGCTGGCATCAAACATTTGATTCACATCAGTTCGGCGAAATGATTTGTTTCGCTTGTCTCCCTATCTCCTATGTTCCATTTTGAAAATTATCCTTTTTTTATAACCTGTTATATTTTGGTTTAATAAGAGAACATTTTTTAAACGAGGTTTATTTTTCTATACGCGGAAGCCACACATCAATTTTTTTATCATACCCAAGGTGAGGCAAACGGTTTTCAACATTTTCTTTTAAAGAATTTTAACAATATCGAATATATTTTGCGACGCCTAATGTAAATTATTTACAAGTAAAACCATTTGATCGCTATCAACCGCAACTATTCTATCCCGCTATAAAGAATCGTTCAGCAAAAAATTTGAAGAAAACGTCACAAACCCTCTCTGATACGTTTTTTAATTAACAGTATCTTCTCCATGATCTTAGTGTATGTGTGGGAATTGCATTTTTCCCTTTTTAAAAGGAAGTATGCATAATATACCGACACTCATTTATTTTCTTTAATCTTCCATGTGAAAATCATTAAAGAAGACTACACATTCAATCAAATTTTCAAAGTGTTCACTGATATAACATATTAATAGTAAAACAGAACAAAGTTTCGCCCGAAGAAAAAAAATTAAACAGCTTACAACATACATAACAATTACAAGAGTTTATCAACCATAACGATTTGGAGAGTACTTCATATATTACGTAAGGGCCTTGACATAGAATAAAAGCTAACAAGTTTGATTCCGAGGCATTATGAAACAGTACTCAGCCAATCCATTGCTAAAACGGTTAAAGATTTTGGAGGCGCTTCACAACAAACGAAAACAACCCACTATAATTAAAATTTGTTTTAATCCCGGCGCGCCCGTATTAAAATAGGTTTAAACTGTAATACCTTTTTAGTCACGTGACGCTGTAATCTATTCCACCAATATTTCATGTCGACGTATTCGGACATTTAATAATATAAAGACGTAACTGGATATATCTTGACGACTAATTTCTTTCTTTGAAAATTGCTAACGGTCATTAAAAGTACTTGGAACATGATACACAATTTCGGCAAGTAAGTTTACAAATGGCCTTCGCTATCAATTGACGTATTCGACACGAGAAACAGACTAAAAGTAATGTAATTTAATAATTGTGCAGCAATTCATCTTTTATACAAGTTTCATTAAAAATGACTGACAAGGTACTGCGGGTTGTTTTTTTTTATTTGGACCTTTTACAATGAATCTCTGAGGTTTGAATCGGATTTTAGCAGTTTCCAGTTGGGAAAAACACTGGTATAGAATTTCAACTTCTTTGTGAGGAGGTCAAATTTTGACTGGAGATAGCAATTTGGTCCTAGATTTTGGAATTCCTTCTAGTCGTCTGTTACTTTATGACTGGATAGGTTTATATAAATAAGTGCTAAAAAGCTTTGTAACTTGTACCTAAGAAACATTATAATTCCCAATAACAGTGATAAATATATAAACTTAGCATTGCAACTGCACGCTCCAAAAGTTTTTATCCGTTATCAATAACACATTTCAAAAAGATATATTTCGATTCGCATATTTTTTCGTCTCGGATGCTACCTGAATTTTACCAAAAACAAAATAATTTTCATGCCTGATGATGACTGAATGTACAGTCAAAAGTACTTGCGTATTAAAGAAAGACCTTATACAGCTTATAATAAAAACAAAACAAAACAAGGATCATAACATTCATTGAGTAATTGATAGGTTAATGCACCTTTAAGATTTCGCCATTTTATATCATTAACTTTACTAATTTACTTTTTGTATGAATGATTCATTGTAAAAAATATATATATATATATATATATATATATATACATACATACTCACGCATACACACACACACACATATATATATATATTTGATAAAATGTAGTTTTTATGGTACGCTATATTTATGGAATTTATGGGTTAATGTGCTCAATATAAAGGATAGGGGGTATGTAGATTCAAAAGTGGGTACTGAAGTCAACACCCAGAGGTGACAGTCTGTTTCATGCTAAACGCAATCGTATGTTTTGACAGTTGCGTTTAGCATTGAACAGACTCTTACCTCTGGGTGTTGACTTGGATGTCCACTTATATATATATATATATATATATATATATATATATATATATATATATATATATATATATATATATGTGTGTGTGTGTGTGTGTGTGTATTGATTAAGTTCTTATTATCTATTCGAATTACATTTTCTTTCCATTTTAGTTGTTGCCGCTGTTATCCTCAAATGATGTGGTTTCTGTTATTTGATACAGTTCTAGTTGACCATATTTAATCAAACTTTGGTAAGCTTCCAAATTATAGAATCTGTTATTCTTAGAGTTCAAATTAAACACAGAATCAATCTATTTCTGCGTACAAATCACAAACATTCCTAAAGGCAAAAATGAACATTTATTAATGCGAAACATTAAGAATAATAACAAAAATAGATATGACTTCGAAGGAACGATGACCATCTAGGAACTGTGCAAACAACATTGATTTGAATAAGTAGATTATATCTTTGAAAATTGAATAAAATTAAATTCTTTGGATTTTTTAAAATCAGAGAGTTCGCCCACTTAATGCTAAGTGATTATATTTAATTAATAGAAGAAAACAAATTATAGAAAATAAGTTTGTAGAATGTCGTTCTCCAGGCAGAACACAGTGTGACAATGAAGTGAGGTAAAAGCTGAAAAATGTCCGGATATTAACAGAGATCTGGAAATAATCCAGAAAATGAAGGTTGTTTTTACATCCACCATTATTAATGAGCTTATCTAGTTAGCAATGTGTCTTTATGAACGCTGTTCAAATCACAGAAACAATATTTGGTTCACAGCTGACAGAGGAAGGTTTTTGAAAACTCACACGCAGAAAACTTATTCTGCTACAAACCATCATTTTTGGGGATATCCTACTTGGGGAAAAATGTGCCTTTCCGTTGTTGGTCTAATCTGCCACACGTGAACCCATCCACCTTAAACTTTATCACTTTGTATTGGATTTCATTTGCTGTACAAAAAGTTTACCTACCACTGAAGGTGACTCGAATACCTGGACAATATTGCGTTTGAATTTCATAGTTGTGTTGTCATATCCTGCTGCGGCAACAGAAAACAACTTTGAGTGAAAATAACAATAAGAATGCTACACTGCGAGGCCTCTAAAAGGAATGCAGTAGAAAAAGAAGTAATATTAGTAATGCTAAATGTTAACTGGAACGGGACGACTTCGTCTGAAATGACGGTCTAGAAACTGACGACTAGTGAGCGAGGGAGAATCCTGGAAAACATTGGGAAATGTTTAGAAGAATTCAAACATTCGAAAAGGAATACAACGCATCTCGACAATGGCATTACTGAAAAGAGATAGAATAATAAAGAGGTTGTTCATGTATTGAGAAGACTTGCAGTCGCTTGATCGCCATTAAAAACCACATAATATTACTGGAATGAAAAATCATCATTTAATGAATAATAAGGAACATATAATGAACATAAACAATAAACATATAATAATGAAAATTTAATGAATATAATAATGACCATTTAATAAAGAACATATAATGAACATATAAGGAACATATAATGAACATATAAGGAACGTACAATAGCGAAACTATGAATACAAAAATAAATAAAGATTTAAAAATATAAAAATAAAAAGAACGAAGCTTCTAAAATTTGTAGTGGCAGACACTTTTTGAGCTCAAATATTTTATGATTATTTTTTAGTTATTGTGTAAGTGCCTCTTGGAAAATCGGTGAGACTACATCGTTGGCACAGGTTTTTCGATATTTTTCTCTTGTCGATATTTTTTAAAACTTCTAACTGGAATCGCTTTAAAATTAATTCGAGAAAAACGCTTAATCATTTGGTGAGGAATAAAAAAACGTTCGCGTGGTGGAACGCCATTTTGAATTTAAAGTGGTTAACATTACAGTTTTGAATTGAGTTCATCAAATGAACACAATTATTTGTCATTTTGAGGTTTTGTTTAGCGGAAAGTGCAAGGCAATTTCGAATGAGATTTTTTAAAAATCGCTTGTGTAAAAATATGTCCAAGAGAATGAAAAAAAAAATAAAGGAGAGATATTCAGTCGAATATTATTCACTCTGTTTCATTTGGGATTTGAGTATAAAAAAAAGAAAAGAAAGTATTAACGATCACTTTACACTCCTCTTCCGCACGCACGTACGCATGCGCGTGCACACCAAAATACTTAAGCGATCGCTCGCGCATGCGAGCACACATACACGTAAATACATAGAAGCACACTTTCAAAAATTCCGAATACACCAACATATACATATAATAACTCAAAGACAGATGCAACAAAAGAACCTCATATGTAGATATACACGCAAAATTTAGAAACTCTCCCACATCAACGAAAACTCCTATGCGTACACATACACAGAAACACATACAAACAGAAAAAAAAACACCTAATGAATAGTAAACAGAAATACTTGAATACAATCACACGTAATCTGCGTGATCATGCAGCACATTTTAAAATTGGAACGGGTTAATGAGACTCGGTACTATGCAAAAAATTTCAAATTTTAATGCATAGTGCAACGGCGTTCTCCCCATTTCTATTCTAGATACTTATATTATTTTTACTTTCTAAATATAACTGAGGGCAATTTTTTTCATAACATATTGCAATTCTTCCTAAGTCCGACATTGAACAAATAATAATTAGAATATAGTTTTCAGGTATGCTGTATTTTTGTGTAAAAGTGCTAAATGTCAGGAATAGAGCATATGTAAATATAAAAGTGAATATTGGAGTCAACAGTCAGAGGCGACAGGCTGTTTCATGCTAAACGCAATAATCAAGCCATGATATATATATATATATATATATATATATATATATATATATATGATTGCATGTGAATAAAATATTAACATCGCGTGACGCCTCACTGTTTTCATGCTTGATCGTCAGGCCTATTCACATTCATATTTATATATGCCCTATCACTGATATTGAGCACTTTTACCTAAAATACAGCTTACTTTAATATATATATATATATATATATATATATATATATATATATATATATATATATATATATATATACATACATACATATATATATATATATATATATATATATATATATATATATATATATATATATATATGTATATATATATATATATATATATATATATATATATATGTATATATATATATATGTTCAAAAATGTTGATTAAAGAAAACGACAAGGACTTTCTGTCTAATTTTGTATTGTATTTTTCCAATTTTCTAATGTGTATTGTGATCAGAATTTTAGACAGACTCTCCGGCGTCCATGTTGTGTTCTTTGTTCAAGCATTTTCGGTCATCTCAGTCAGTTTTAAGAAACAACAATGTGTTGTCTCTGTGTTACGCAGAATTTCCTTGTCTAAATCCTAGTATTCTTTGGAAAGCTGAAATTTTGAAATCAACGGTGACGCCATCTGTAGCAAAATCTGTAAATACAGTCCATGTCCATGAGGGTGACGTTACTCATGTGTGATCCAATAAACCCTGTCAATGTGACTTCTTTTGTATGTCACATATGTTTCAAGCCGTGCAAATCCTCTGTTTCTCACTTAAGATTCGACGATTAATTCAACGATATACAATTAATGATACGTCAATCATCTGGATATACATTAACAAGCAATGCACGCGTGCACACACAGACACACACACACACACACACACACACACATATATATATATTATATATATATATAATTGTATATTTGGGCAGCAATCCCCGTTATATACAGGTTTATTAAAGATGATTCACTGCGATTTTTCAATTTTTCTTGTGTTCATATGTGGTTTATTTTCTGGACATAAATTGTGTAAAACCCAAATGTTCTATATCATAACTCTTTCAGCTAATCTGTCAGTCATTATCAAAGATATATATATATATATATATATATATATATATATATATATATAGCTGAATATGAAGATTTTTGTATGTGTGCATCTATAGTGAAGCGAACGTTGCATTTAATTTCTAAACACGTCCAGCATGTTGAGGCCGTATTAGCAGTTGATATTATTGAGTGTTGTTTTTTTACTTTCTTTTTATTATTTTCATCCTTTTATTACGTGTGTATGAGACTATTAAAGGCATATTTTTTACTAGTATGTTGCGGAAGGAGATTGGAGCTTTTGAGGAGCCTGGAACCATTTCTTTATTGCTGTTGTTTCCAGGTCCATCCTGACCCGGGGTAGTAGCACTTGTTAGTGTCCCAGCTATGGACAAATAATGAACCGTCAAGCAAAAATCAAAAGTACATTTTATAATAAAATGTCGAAAAATACATTTCTATAGCAAAATAACAAACAATGCAACACTAAAAAATATATAAATACAGATTTTAGTAAAATTACCAACAATACATTTATGATTTACAAAATATATATTTAAAAAGCATACATTTACTCTGAAAGTATAAAATTATGTACAAAATATCTGTAGTTGAAAACAAAATTACGTACAAAAAGGTGTTGATATACAGCCAAACAAAATCAACCAACTAATTTTCTTTGTCCATATGTCTATTCTGTCTGTGACCGTACCGAGAATGCTAATAAAAACATGTACTATTGTGACCTTCAACTGCCAAGCTTGGCGAGTTCAAACCTCAGTGCTTCATAACTTTCTCGGAACTCACTTTCCAGAATAACTTTCAGTAATATAGTCACGTGAAGTTGGATACCTGGGATATCAACAGATATTTATCTTTCCGGTTTATTTTTTTCAATTTTGAGTGCAAAGTATGAGGAATAAAGGGTAACGGTAAAATTAGTTGTTTCTTTATAAGGAAATATTTAGCATCCATTGACCGAGCAGCTTGTATTGCTTTCGGTTGAAATTTATAAAACCTTTCTTTGAAAACTTTTTTTTAGGAAACCAGGTTTCTCAAGTCCAGTAACTGTTATCTCTCTTTTTAGTATTGAGTTTTTTTTTCTTCCTAGCCTTTTATTTGTATTAGTGTCCAATGCTGACATCTTCATTATGACATTATTTTCACTTCTATTTAGATGTTGTATTCATTTAATTGTTGCTGGTCCTCAAGTGATGTGGTACAATTCTTTGTGATTCTGTAGCGCCAGTCCACAGTGTTAAAAGAAGAATGATCTTTGCCAAGACTCTAAGGCTTCAGTCTCTTAAAGCATTTTTCGTCATTGATCTTAGGAAGCGGTTGTATACAAGCTGAGAGTTTAGATATTTCTGAAGGAGTTTGGCGCTATAGATGGTATCCATATAAAATGAGACTTTTTTTATCGTCAGATTGAGACATCTGACGATCCTATTTAAGGGCATGACTCGAGTTTGTAGGTTGCTTTCATGCTTTGGTTTTGGGCGAAAATTCCTCTGCTACAGCTATGTTCATTATTTTTAATACTATACCAATACGCCGAGGAACTTCAAGTATTTAGTATTTACTAATTCCACATTCTGAATTTTTATGATGGATTCTGGGTAGGCGCCATCAATGCTTTCATTCCAACACATCACCATCCAAGAAAAATCATAGTTTTTTGTTTTTTTGTTTAATTGGAAAGGTTTATCTTGAGTCCGAGTTCTTGGAATATGTGAAAGAGGATGTTGATTTTCTGAGCAAGATCATTTTTATCCTAAATATGAATACCTATGACATCAGCATCTCTCCCCACCCCCCGACTCACCATCAGTACAAATTGGCCTTCGGCGTGAAAGCCAAGTCTTTGTATTCTATTGTTAAACTTGTTTGGGATGCGGTATAGGATGCTTAAATATGATATCTTATTTTTGTTATAGATTTCTTAACCAGTTCTCAGGAACATTGTTTCACAGTGTCATGCAAGACGGCTTTTCTTTTTAAAGTCTATCTTACATATCTGTAAGTCTTTCATGCAGCTATGCTTTGAATATTGCTGCCACATACGGTTCGGTGCTCCTGCTATCTATCTAGAGATCTTTGATAAAATCCAAAGAAGAATCAGCAATATTATCGGCCCCTATCTGGCGTCTCAAATTCTGTAAATTCACTCTGACCTAGGGTTGACTTCTTTTGTTTTTTTATAAATACTTTCATGGTAATTGTTCGGATGAAATCTTCGCTGTTGTGCTGACTAGATGTAACCGTATATTTTATGCTAACAGTTTTTTTCTCGCATTTCTCATTTGTGGAAATCTCTTGCGTCTCCATGCTTTCCAGCCAACATTAATCTGCAAAAAATTAAATGATATTGTCAATCGCTCTCTACTGTCCTCCTGATTACTCTTTCTCTGTTCTGCCTTCTTAGCAATGATCCTGTTTCTAACTCTTCTACATCCACACAAAACCTTTACGTTTCGGTGGCTTAACTGCCTTAGTTGTGGTGAACTCGATTAAAACAAAGGTACTCGCGAAATTCTAAAGCATACTTCTCATTCTGAAACTCTCTGATGAAAATTTTCCGTATTCTTATTCAATTAATCTTCCATCTGAGCGTACTGAGATATCACACTCTCTTCCTATTTGTATCTGTTCTTTGGGATGCCTCCGTTTTACGCCATCTTTTACACATGCCTGCTTGTACTTGGAGAACCTGTTCCTCTCAATAACATTCGATTTTTTATAGCAGAATTATCATTAGCCATTGTTACTTTTTCATTAGTACTGTTAGCATCATTGAAGAAAACCTATTGGTAATCCACTGTTCTCCACATACTTTTCTCTCTCAATTTGTCAACAGTATATTATGAACACGTTCAAATTCCTCTACTGCTCGTCAACGATTTACTCATCCGAAAGTCTAAAGAAAGCGGACGTTTAAACATTTCTCGGTGAACTCGCTTACAAATATTTGCCTGGCTCATATTCCTCGCGAGGAGTTACGGTTATCCTGAGAATTAAATTGTTTTTTGTTAATCATTTCACCCCGAGCAAGGTAATAAAGCCACTAACATGCAGGGGTTAGTGAGTGTTAGAAAATATGAGAATAAAGTACTATCAAGAAGAGAGAAGACAGAAGATAACGATCAACATTGTATTCAAATTTTTGAAGATTAAAGGTGACTGGGAAGGAAGGAAGAAACCGGAAGAGATTTCCATAAGCGAGAAGAGCGAGAGAAGAAACTATTAGAATAGGACTTACGGTTACATCTAGCAGCCATTTCATCTGTAAAAGGATAACAACTTGATGCCAATCTAGTACTGCACTAAAATTCATATAAAGTCTAGGTATCATAAGGGAAAGTTCATCAGAACAATTACCATGAAACTATTTATAGAAAAGTAACAGGGAAGCAACATTATGCCATTTGGGAAGTAACTGAAGCTGAGATGCCAGGACAGGACGAATGATATTGCGGATTCTTCTTTGGACTTTTAAAAAAATTTCTAAATATATAAGATAGATTCTGGAGAGAACGTAGAAGGAGTCACTTTTCTGGTGGTTAACTAAGCCATGCTGATGGAAGGCAGAAGGGGTCTCAGATGTTTGATGGAGATTAGTTTCATTTTGGACACGTAAATTAACAAGTCATTCCTTGCCCAGTTAATAGAAGGTTTAAGTTATTTTTGAGCTCAGCTGCCTGAATATTTGATAAATCTTTCTCGAATATTCAGGCTGGTAGATGTAGTTTACTACTGTTTAATTTAAAAAAAAAACAGAGCTTCTACTTCAATATGAGTATCCATAAAAAATAACGTTAAAAAGATATTAAAAATAACAATGTCGGATTTAATCCATTTTCTCTATATAAATATATATTTGTGTGTGTGTGTGTATGTGTGCGTGTGAGTCTGAGTGCGTGTAAATTATTTTCAGATTGAGTGTATCTGTAAACGAACAAAATGGATTAATAGACGAGAGGAAAAAAGATCCTTAACCGAGTTGTTTGGTCTTCCGAAGCAAATGTAGGATACATTTTACATGAAGAAATGATGGATATTTATTTATTAATCCGGCAGATTTTTTATTAATTAAACGTCATTTTTAGTGGGTACACTTAATTGTGTAGACGCTGCATTATTTTTCTTCTTCTACCGGCGTGAATATTCGAGAAAACGTATTTGAGCGGATTTTCTTTTTAATAAGATTTCTCGAATATTCAGGCCGGCAAATGAAAATAAGTAATAATAAATAAAAGGAGAGTCTATTCAAATATCCACTTAAAATAATGTTTAAGTAATAATAATAATCATAATAATAATATGTATATATATATATATATATATATATATATATAGATAGATAGATAGATAGATAGATAGAGAGAGAGAGAATGAGAGAGAGAGAGAAAATGAGAGAGAGAGAGAGAGATCTGAGAAAAGAGAGTGGCTGAAAATGAATGCACGTAAGTATAGAGAGAAAAGCAATACCAGTGATAGGAATAAACAGGCAGGTAAATTTTATAAACCATGAGAATAAGTTCATAAATTCTCCCTTTTTTTTAAAATAAATACATTTTGTTTATATAAGAGTATGCTATCTAGATTTCCAATTATATTTCATGAAACAACATGTCCAGATTTGTTTTTGGCTCCATCGGTGTTGATTGAAATAGTATTCATATGCTACAACAGTTATTACGTTTCACACAATGAAAAGAAAATATGAACTACGTGGAATTTTTAAGTTAAAAAGGATCTTCAGGGAAACAGATGCCAACAGTCAGAAAGAAATAGCTGCACTTTCTGGAACACAGTAAGGAAACGGTTCTTGGAGAATTTTATATTCACAAAAATTAAAGAAGGCAGAAATCTCAAGCAATCTCTTTAGAAGGTTGAGTAAATTGATATCAAATAGAAGAGAGAAAAATGGCTATCAGTCAAAATATACGTAGAGCAACTAAATAGAGGAAATTTCGAGAGCCATAACCCACGACATCAGGTAAATATAAAAATAAAATATAAAAGTAAGAAAATAATTATTCTTTCTTTCCAGATTGTATTTAATATTCGATAATAGTGTATGGTATTTCATGATATCTATCTATCTATCTATCTATCTATCTATCTATCTATCTATCTATCTATCTATCTATCTATCTATCTATCTCATTCTGTTTGCAACTATCTATCTCGCAACATCACTCTAATATAGCTGCTTATGTCTATTGTAGTGCATTCATTTCTATATTTCTCATATATATATATATATATATATATATATATATATATATATATATATGTGCAGAAGTTTAAAATAACTTTATTTAAAATAAACGTATTTCTATTGTGTATTCTACACACACACACACACACACATATATATATATATATGACATAAATATAGTTTTAATGTACGCTATGTATGGGTAAAAGTGCTCAATATCAGATATATAGCACGTTTAAATATAGGAGTAGACACTACCGTGTGGCGAGAGGCTGTTTCATGCTTAGGTGAAATCTTAAGGCCATCTACCTCTCTCTCTCTCTCTCTCTCTCTCTCTCTATATATATATATATATATATATATATATATATATATATATAGTGAGAGACAGAAAGAAAGAGAGGAGAGAGTAAAAGAAGTTGAGACAGAGAGATATTTGGGGTATAGGAAGCAACACTGCATTGTGAATAGCGGTTTCACGCCTCCTCAAGTGATCATGAGACCATATCTGATATAATAATAATAATAATGTATATTTATATACAGTGCTGTTCGATAAAAGTGACTCACCTGATTATTTTTACTAAATGTTCTCTTCTCCGATGAAACGAAAGTTGAGCTAAATTCAAAGGATAAGCCATCTAAAATCCGAAGAAGAAGCTTTGAAAGCTCTTTGAATTTAGCAGTAAGTACTGCCAAGCATCCGTTCAGTATAATGTTCTGGGGATGCTTTTCTTTTCATGGAACTGGTTTCTTAAAACCTAGTGAAAAGACCCTCAGGAGCGAGCAGTACAAGAGAATTTTAGAGTCTTGTCTGCTCCCTTCTGCTGAAAGGGTGCAAATCGACGCCACCAATCTCATTTTTATGCAGGATAATTCTCCCTGTCACATATCAAAATTGATGAAGGAATACTTTGATGAGAAGCAGGTGAGTGTTATGACATGGCCGCCCCAATCTCCTTACCTCAACCCCATAGAAAACTTATGGAGCATTATAAAGTACAGGCTCTCGAGAAAGCAGGTGAGCAACAAAGAGGATTTGATTGTGAATTTCATATCCGAATGGAATTCAATGCTTGGAGATGAGATTTTCCAGAACCTGATCAAGTCAATGCCAAAACGGGTTGAAAAGGTTATTCAAAATAAAGGAGGAGCCATAGATTATTAAATATTTCGAACTATATTACCTATTATAAATAAATTATACCTCTATTATTCTTTGTTTAAAGCTGTTCGGTTATGTTTCTATTGATTACTAGTTGCAGGAAATAAGTGAGTCACTTTTTTGGCACAGACTTTTTCCCTAAATCTCGTTTATATTCAAAATTATAATTATCAATAGAACACCTTAGGGTGAGTAAACTTTTTTACTAGGTGGTCGGGAAAGGGTCTTTATAAAGTAAAAAAAAATCAGGTGATTCACTTTTATCGAACACACACACACACATATATATATATATATATATATATATATATATATATATATATATATATATATATATATATATATGCATTAGTAAAAGTCAAAATTTCCTCTTGTGGGTATAGCCTAGTTCAAACCGTCGCAACCTTGCGCCAGTCCTCTTCAGGCTAAGACTGAATTCGTCTTGGAATCAGTAATTTGGAATTTAATTTAGATAGCAGTGGTTAGATACAAACCTACTCAAAATGATACCTCATCTAGATAAAGAACCTGAGTTAGTGGTAAGTGGAAGGCGTGTGGTGTCTCTAGAGAGAGGTCGCTGGAATCGACCCCGATATTTAATTTATGATCCCAGGTTGAGGTTATATTTAGAGTCAGTTGTTGAATTGAAACTAAAAGAAGGGCCGAAATGGGAGTTTATTTATGACAAAAGACTTTAATTTTATATAAAGGAATTTACTTTCCCGCTAAGGAATACCAAATTATACCAACAACATATAAGGTTTAATAGGATTAACAATAAATTGTTTTTGACAATTAATATAAAGAAAGAATAGAATTAAGCAATGGGGGTTTTAAAGATAAAACAATTTAAAGTCAGAATAAATTATCCATTTATCTCATTAAGAATCAGTTAAATTATTAGGAAGACCAAGCTATATCCGAAATGTTTTAAGAGAAAACTATTAAAGTAAAATGTTAATAAAAGTGAGGGCTGCATCAATTAGGGGACTGTTATTAGACAGGATTAATATGGAGAATAGAGGAAGATTATAGAAGTTAATTATCGTCATATATTTAACATTAGGTGGATGTTAGTAAGTAATAAGGTAAGATCTATATTCTTACATATGTTTAAACCTACTTCTGAGTCTACATTTTAACACTAGTTCGTATTATATTTTAGTATTCTAATTTTCTCCTCGAGACATCGACTGTACCTACCTCTAAAACTATTAGGTGTATAAGCGAAACCTATAATTTTCCAATCTATCTGAGGGTTCAGACCTTTTTCCTTCAATTCCCAAAATTTCTTTGAAAGGGCTGTTTGGTATTTTAATTTAGGATTGGTAAAGGAGTATCTATGGGTATAAAATCTCTGTTTCCATTCTCACGCGGAAATTCCAAGGTAAACTTTATAATTTGCCATTTTTGGGGGGGAGCAATGGTTGCCTGGTATATTACCCTAGGCAGTCTGCATTTGCCGTCGGCTGGGCACTTTTCTCTATTTCTACAATTACAGGGGGGGGGGGGTTCCATGCTAGGTTTATTGTTTTTCTCATAGAATTTACTTAAGATATAATTATTATGGGAGTTGATAACTTGGTACATGTTATTAGTGCAGGAGTCGCTAATTTTAATCGATTTCCTGTTGAAAATCTTACTTAGAGGATTGTTTTTGTGAAAATGTTTATTAACTTTACAAAGTACTTTCCGATATTAATATTTGACAGTTTGCAGAATGGGGGGGGGGGTGAACTAAATGATTTTTCCTTTTCTATTTCTATGCCAACATCCCACTTCAGATGTTTCGGTATTATAGTGGTTAAATAAGATAACTTATTTTTTAAACCACTTTTGTGAAGAGTATTTACATAGAATTCTTTATTTTTATTAGATTTTTGGTTGAACGATGATTTTACTAAGTTTAGTGCAAACCAAGTGAATTTGTTGCTGTATAATATTTGTTGCTATAATAAATACATTGAGCACTCTTTGTGGATCAGTTTTAATATTTGATATTACTAGGATCCACCTGGATTATATACCAACGGATCTATTACCTATACTATACCTATACTATATATATATTATATGCTGCCTATTTTATTATGTTCATGAAAAACAAAAACAATTGATCTGCAGTAAAGAATTCCTGAGAAAAAAACAACTAAGACATATCACTCTGTTAATTGAACTATCTACTTAGTTCATGTCATGTTAACTGAAAAACACTTATAAAAAAATTCGTGGATTTACCAAATTACAAAATTCAAAAAATTCTTTCTTGTAATATTTGAACTTTAGCGTTGCGATTTGCACGCTCCAACACTTATATTTAATAAATAGCTCATTCTTAAAAACATCCTTCGGTCGGAAAAAACACATTTATTTCGTCTTCCTGTTTTGATTCGAAAGAAAAAAATACAGCCCGATGATGAATGCTGATGCATTCTAAAGTATTGGCGGAATTTAAAAAAAAAACATATCCATTTTATACATAAGGATCTCATCATTCAGTGGATTATTAGTAGTATAATGCTTATAATTAGGTCTACTAGCGAAGGGATTTCGCCAATAATTGCATTAATATTGCTAATTGATTCAAGGTATGATTAACTCTTTGTAATATATATATATATATATATATATATATACAGACACAGATGTGTGTATATATATATATGTACATGTATATATATATATATGT
This sequence comes from Acanthosepion esculentum, assembly GCA_964036315.1. NCBI lineage: Eukaryota > Metazoa > Mollusca > Cephalopoda > Sepiida > Sepiidae > Acanthosepion > Acanthosepion esculentum. The sequence continues at coordinate 497,920 of OZ038503.1, forward strand.
GCATATATATATATATATATATATATATATATATATATATATATATATATATATATATATATATATATATACACAAACACACGCACGCACGCATATATATATATAATATATATATATATATATATATATATGGTAAGTCGGAATATTTAGATCCATAGACATATGGACACATATTTTATAACGTTTGCGCTGAGTTAGAGTTGTGAGGTTACTGTTTGCGGATGTAACTCAAATCCAAATTGCAATCTTCGTGATTACCTTGCGAAAAAAGACGTTGAGCAAAGTCTATAAATATTACATTGGTACCACAACATACATAACTTGAACCGGCGACTATCGAAACGACTACATAGGTGTAATTGTCAGTAAGACTAGTTAAATCAACATCAATCCATGAAGAACAGACTGATATAGATAGATAGATAGATAATTAGCATCCTTTGATAAATGCCAAATAAAGGATTCAAATATAAAAAGTGTAAGATTCATTATTTTATTAATCATCTGTAATTATTATATTTTTCATCATTTTTATCTGAATAAAACTACAATAATAAGTTCTACCTCATATTTACCGTTTCTGCTTCTGTTGTTGCTTCTACTACTATAACGTGTCATCAAGTTACCCACCTACAAGTTCGGCCACGCCCTTTCTTGTTTGTCCTGCCCATTTGCCTTTTAACGTTTTCTCCCATTTTCCCTTTCCCTCGTTCTTTTCACGTCGGATAAAACAAGACGATAAAAATCTTTATACCTCCCCTTCAACAATGCTGGTTGGTGGTGTTCAAGCCCCGGGCTAGGTTTTTCGAATGCGTAGCGTAGCAGGCATAAAACCTTTGATTAAGTAACACAAAATAATATTTCAACAACACACTTCATTCTATTTAGCTTTACGCTTGTCTAAGCCAAGCTCATCTGCAACATATTCGTCGTTAAACGAGTTGTATATTTCTCAACGGTGCCGCTTGTCGAAGTTTCGGCTCACATGTAGAGTCCAATTTCGAATGCTGATCTTGGTAATCTGGTAAAATATAATCTTACTCACATACCCTTTGGTAAATAATAATGATCAGTGTTCACGTCGAAGCAAGGATAGGCTATCATAGTTGATTTGTTTAGTGGCATATCAACCTCTGTCGCTTATTTAATTCCGAAATCTAAATATTTTGAACACCATTTTATGTTTCAACTAAATATATTTTGAACACACTTGTATGTCTTCAACTACAGATAAAATGTAATTTTGGTCATTTTGCTATAAAATGTGTTATTATTCATTCTATTATAAATAGGTATTATTGGTAATTTTACTATAAGTCTGTGTTGTTGGTAATTTTTTATAAAAATATATTGCTGTATTTTTACTAAAAAGATGTATTTTTATGCTTACATAGTTTTATCTTTGTTTGGGTGATTCACTATTTTCCCTGGGACCCTAACAGTGACTACAACCCTTGTTCAGGGAGGGCCTGGGATCAACAGCAATTAACCGATGGTTCTGCGGTGCTCAAAACCTCTAATCTCCCCATCAGAAGCCTTGCTGCCAGATGTAGTTTATCGTCATACTCAGGACGAGGCAGGCTATCGAAATTTTCAATTCAAGAAGGTCTTCCCCATTTAGAATCCACTTTTTCTTAAGTAGCGTTTTCTAAAGATTTATAGTAGCTATAAAAAATATTTATTGACATCAGAATAAAATTAGGAAAATATACTTTTAAATTTTCTACAATTGATTGCATCCCTTTCAGGCTTCTGTCAACGTTGATAATTTAGGTAACAGTGTCCTATAGCTACTACCACCATCTTCAAGTAGATGGGGCAGTGTGAATTACCGAAGTCCTCAATCACACAGTGTGTTTCATTGATGATAGGGTCTAAGGCCTAATCGAATCCCAGTAAGTATGAATATTTATTAAACTTCATTCAGCACAAAGCTGCAAGTGTAAGGTACCCAGTGTGGATCGAAATCGCAACGATAAAAATTTTTAATCTTGCGCATGCGCGTTTTTTTTAAATTTGTTGACTGCACAATATCGTAGTAACAGTTGGGGCCCCGTCCGTGAGAAAAAAACAAAAAAACATCATGATGCAATTCAACCCGTCATCTTCAGACTGGAGACAACCTTGCGGCTGACCAAGAAGCTGCTGGAAGGACATCGTCCGCCAGGACATCCAGCAGATTACCCTGGTGCTGGGTGTGTTTGATGCTCTGCAAAGACCGTGAGAACTGGAAGGAAGGACACGGTGCCTCTCGTGGGTTACACACCTTCGTGACAGAAGATTTAGTACCAGCAGATTTTAGTTTCTTTGAAATCTGAGATTTATAATTTACAGTATTAATTGTGGAGATTTTCTTCATTTTATATTCTACCGTTATACAAACGTTATGGATGAAATATCTTCGGAACATCAAAGCAGTATATGTTCAGAATATAAAAGTACGGATAAATCTTAAACTATATAAACACGAAGAAAAAAACCATGATCTTAGATTACGCTTTATGGCGAAACATGAGCCCTGAGGATAGGAGTTCCATGTCCAAATCCAATCACATGCTACAACCCTCTACCTTGAGTGACTCTTGGACTTTGTATTGGACGACAACTTAGTTAAAAATTATGCTGACTTCATACTGCTTGTTGTAAGTTAGTTTCGTTTAGTTGGTGTTACGAGATTTTAAAATTGAGTTGGTTATTTGCTACCAAATATGAAGCCAGAAGTTATAATGGACCTTCATAAAGGTAGACATAGGTTCGGTTGCACTAGACTCAAAGGGGGAAACATAGACCCGCTTTGAATAAGAGTCAAATTGGTAGACATAGCCTCGGTTTGGGCTAGAATATAAATGGCGATCATATTTTCTGTTTGGACATTAGTAAAGGAAGGTAGAGATAGAACCAAAAGGTTAGACACAGAAATGTCGATTTCGATCGAATAGACATTAGATTTAAATATTTAGATATAGGTCAAGTTTGCACTACATGCAAAATGGCAGACATAGGTTTGGTTTCTACCTGAATAAAAAGATACATAGATATCCAGTTTGCAGTGAGTTAAAACGTTAGACCTAGATTCGATTTATACTGTGACTCTTTTTCGGAGAATATTTTTAAACAATCTCAGACCTTAAAAGATTTGAGATTATAATTAGGTCGGGTAAAGAAAATTTTCAATGATTAGAATAAAAATAATTATCTCCGACTGCAGATTCTTTGACACTAAACAGAACACCCACTGAGGATCAATGTCCTTACTCACGCAAACAGACGAACTCGCTAAGCATTAACCAAAGCCGAGGCGACAACGATACGTCAATTGCTTGGTGGTTGTTTAGCGAGTGTTGGACACATGGGTTAAAGAACTTATTTGGAAAAAAGCAGGTTTTCAGTCGATCAGTTCTTCTCGCTAACGGAAAAAGCAAGAAGAAAAATCTTTGTCCCCAGTTAAAAATAGAAACTACTGAGTGAGGGTCCAGTTTACATTAATTTAAAGAGACTAGTGAAGAAAGGAATGATAAAGAAATGTTTATTTTCTCGCATAATTACCTACCAATATCAGTCTTTATATTTATTACGATTTGTTATTACGTATGTATGTATGTATTATGTATATATCTATCTCTCTCTCACTCAGTTAATATCTGTCACAGTCTGTTCAGATCTATCTCAGTTGGTTCATATCTATCTATCTATCTATCTATCTATCTATCTATCTATCTATCTATCTATCTATCTCATTCTGTTCATATCTGTCTGTATGTCTATCTATCTTTATATGTATATATATATATATATATATATATATATATATATATATATATATATATATATATATATATATACTAGAATAATCCTACCGATTTGTTCTATTACAAGTTGAGCTATCCGAGGTTTTCCAAACGAGTATTACCGTTTATATAATTTTAGCTCTAGGTCGCCCTATTGAGCACTTTTTAAAGTCAACCTTTATGGAACAAGTAGACGTTGGTTATTCCTTTAAAATATACCGTTACCCGATAGACATTTTTACGAATTAGTGTTACCAAAGAAGATAGAATCCTTCATCACTAATATGAGATGGAAAGCTTACTTCTTCCTTAATAATAACCAGAATAGCTACCGAAAGACTATTGAATCGTATGGATTTAAAACCTGTACCCACCCACCCCATATTAAAGTATTAGATAGCTTTGAACCGGACATAATCGGATTAGTTAAAATGATAAGATAGGAAAACATTACCAACACTATACAACAACAAATCAATAAAGATTTGAAGAATATTCATAATAGTAAAAAACGTTTTTGTTAAAACAGACAAAATGTTTTTATATAAGGTAAGCCCTAGCAAATATAATAATATACTGCATAAAGAAGTGATCAAACATTTTAAAAAGCCCCCCACTCTAAACTAGAAATAGAACTTGACAATGAGACTAGTATACTAGCCAGTAAATTTAATTTAGAAAACAGAATAGAACAAATTAATTAAAAAAAATTGTTTTATAACATTTAAAGACCATAAAGATGATTTCCTAAATAACCCCGAATGCCGGCTAATCAACCCTACTAAAACACAGATGGGTAAAATTAGCAAAGTAATACTACAAGACATATGTGAATCACTTAGAACATTTTTAAATATTTACCAATGGCGCTCTACTCGTGATTGTATAGAATGGTTCAAAGGTTATGATAAAAATAACATAATAGATAAATGTACCCCTAGAAAAAGCGACGTAATCCGTAAGAAATGACACTGGCTATTTAAGAAATTTGGATTCAAACTGGATATACAAATTATTTTAAAAGTCACTCACTACTTAGACGTAATGATACATTTTCACCATATAGAAAAAATAACCAACAACCATGTTATATTGACGTAGGTTCTAATCACCCTAAATGAATTTTAAAACAAATACCTAAAGGAATTAGCCATAGATTGTCCATTAACTCATCACATAATAACATCTTTAATAAAAATAAACAAATTTATGAAAATGATTTAAAAAGTAGTGGACATAGAAGTAAGTTAACTTATATCGACACGAATAATTCCCTTAAAATGCAAAGCAAACACAAAAACAGAACTAGAAAATTATTATGGTTTAATCCCCCATATAATTTAGCAGTTAAAACAAAAATAGGTAAAATGTTTTTCAAATTACTTAAAAAGAACTTCCCACAGACAAATGTATTACATAAAATTTTCAATAAAAACTACGTTAAACTAAATTACAGTTGTATGCCTAACATGATTAACTTAATTAGTAAAAAAATCAAAGACAAATCACACACCAGCCCCTCTAAGTGTAACTGTAAAAAATAAGGACGCCTGCCCTCTTGAGAGCATGTGCCAACAAGAGTGCGTGATCTACCAAGTTAAAATACATAGAAATAAATTTAATAGTACTTATAAGAATCTTAAAGTTTACATAGGATCCACCCAGAGCAGTTTCAAAAAACGTTATTACAACCACGTCAGTAGTTTCAATCACGAAACCTATAAACATAGTTCTACCATGTCCACATATATATGGAAGATCAAACAAGATAACAATGCTCCCATTTTGAAATGGGAAATATTAAAAAAATGTTATAAATATAAGGCAGGTGATAAGTTTTGTTCTCTATGTATGGAGGAAAGACTAGTTATCGCTAACAATAAGGAATCTAAAAATTTATTAAACCAAAAATCGAAAATCCTTAGTAGGTGTAGCAATAGTAAAGGCTGGTTATTAGAATAGAGTTTTTTTGTCTAATTATTGGCTTATCAATAAAGTAACATACGCTTTTTGTTTTTGTTTTTTGTCTCGTTATCGGCTTATCAATAAAGTGACATACCCTTTTTTTGTTACGTGATTATGGTTTTATTTGGTTTTTATCAATAAATACTGTTCCGTTATTTTCCTCTTTTTGTCAGTTTTACCCTGAAGATCCGTTTAGTTGAAACCTAGGTAGGTTTTCCTGGCTCCTTAGGATTATTCTAGTTTATCGCTCTACTTAACGTATTGAGCACGCTACGTTTTAGTCTTTCTACTCGTTTTTTTTCCCTTGGACTTGGAGCTTAAGCACTTGACGAGTGGTTTCGTATTGTGTTGATGTTTTTGGTTCTTTCTTTTTTTATTTCCAATTTTTTCCTCGGGTACCCATTTGTTCTATTACAAGTTAAGCTATCCGAGGTTTTCCAAACGAGTATTACCATATATATATATATATATATATATATATATATATATATATATATATATATATATATGTATATATATTACAGTCTGTACATATCAATTTATCTCTTAGTCTCGATCATCAGCCTTCCTGTTTCTTTCTGTGTGCTAAGTAGGTTACGCCTTATTCTTCTTGCTCTGCATGTCCTGACAGTGTAAAATCTTCTAAGCCAAATTTCCGCATTAAGTGTATCTAGAAATGTAATCTGTCTCTTTTCTAATTCTAACTATAAACGATTTTTTGTTTCGGTTTTTCCTTAAAACTTCCACAATACTTACATGTTCGGTGGATGGCATTCTCTCCATCTTTCTGTAGAACCAGGTAGCTGTTGTCTCAAGTCTTTTCTTCATCTGTGAGATAATTGTCCAGCGTTTTCGTTATTTTTTAAAGACATCTTTCGATATTCCAATGTGCCTTCTTATGTCAATGTCACATTCTCCGTAATCTGCACCACACATTGTCATTTATTATTATAGGATTAGTACATTAAGATAAAGGAGATATAACACACTACGGTAGTAATTATCTTGATTTCACGGCAAGGTGCAACTTCCTAAATGATAAAAGTTTACCAAGTTTGATCAAGTGCGAGTCGAGTAATTTGTTATATATATATATATATATATATATATATATATATATATATATATAATGCATTAATCGGTATCGCCACATGCAACACAGCAAAGCCACTAAGACTCAAGGGATTACACGCTGTGTGTGAATTAGAACAGAGGCATTACTAATGAGCGGGAAGAGAAAAGAGCAATCGAGAGGACAGTAGATAGCGACGGACACAGCATTTAAATTTTTGCGGATTAAAGTTGTTGATGGGAAAGCTTAGAGCCCGAAGAGAGTTCCCCATCAAAAATGCGAGAAAAGAAACCGTTAGCATCGAATTTTCGGCTACATCTAGCCAGCTCAAATGTACATTGGTGATATCTCAACGATTGTTAGATAAATTGAAATCTCTCAGGTCTTTTCATTTTCAGGTGTATAGAAATGCTTTCCCAGATCCATGATTAAAAATGGCTGTGAACGAATGAAATATGTAGGTTTTAGCAAGGACCCTCATTGTGAACTGGCGCTACATAATAAAAAATAATGATATCTACCAAATAGCACAAACCACATCATTTGAGGACTATCAACAATAGTAACAACTAAAAAGGATAGCACATATAAGTAGAAGAGAAAATAATGACATAATCCAGATGTGAACGTTTCCCATACTTCACACTTTTAGGCAAGAAGATCTTATCAGTACTGGGAAAAGCGATAACAGTTACTTGAGCTGAGAAACCTGTTTACTTGAAAAAAATGTTTTAACAAAAAGATAAATTTCAGGCAACAGTAACAGTGACTACGCTGTCAATGAATGTCTAATGTTCCCTTATAAGGAAATGGTTAATATTACAATTTTCATTAGAGATATGGAGATTAGATACTAGAGTGAAGAAAAGCGTAACTCTAGTAACACTAACTTCTCTGTCAATGAATGTTGAATGTTTCCTTATAAGGAAACGGCTAATATTACCATTACAATTTACTTTTGCTCAATGACTGCAACGTTTGCTTTTTGTAGACAACCAAATATTTGAGTCAGTAAGTGAAGTATCAGATGATTAAACGCGGGATTTTGAAATGATTTACATAAAATTATTTTATACGAATTTCGGCGCTCAATTTGTTAGTTTTACCATGAAAATCAGAAATAAAAGGATTGTCTGATGTCAGGAATTAAAGGAATTATTGCTGAAAGAATTGACCTCCGAAATGTATAATATAAGTATCCTGCTACTGATCTTAATAATGCACTGAAATTCAGAAAGATAAGTATTGTCAAATGTCAACAAATAAGGTAAAAAAGGGACTACACTATTATGTTAGAAATGTTATAGAAATTGAAAATCAAGAAGAAAGGGTTTGTAAGAGGCCAGCAATTAAGATATTTGGAATTTAACATTAGAAGATTAAATGCAAAAGTAAAGTCAATTTAAGCTTTACTTAAACTGATGTCACCTTCCGACATAGTCCCACTGCACGGCGATGCATTACTGAGTGCAACGAGCTACGTCATCTCTTCTGAAAAGAAGCTTTTTAATTGCTCATGAAACCTTGTCTGCACCGCTTATTTGTTTTGGAACCAAACGCGCACAACCTTTTACGATAACGCAAGTCATCATGCACTACGGCTTGTGCAGATCTATAGCTGATGCCCACGATTGCCAACACTTTTGCTAATGAGGTTCGTCGGTGTTCCTTGCTTGATCCCTGTTCTTCCGGGTGCGTTGTTTATATGCAACCGAATCGGTTTTCTCCCGTTATACTTGCTGTTCCCACTTTAAAGCATTTACCTACATATCCACCTTTTGTTGATTTAGGTTGCGTTGAACACACTGCGCCACAGAGTGCGCACTACGGCGCATTGTCCCTCGATGGTGCAATTGCTGAGTGAAGCGTCCATACATCTGGACTAATTGCTCCCTGCGATCGAATACTATCCGCAGGCTGCTACCCGTCACCCCATGCGTAGGCGTGGTGTTGGTCATCAGCACCTCCCTGTTGTTTTTACCGCGTAATTTCAAAATCGCCTGTACATTTTGCTTCTTTTTTCTTTCTTTTTTGTACATTTTTGCATTTTGATGTAAATGCATCACTGATAATTTTACTATGTAATTTATTTGAATATCAGGAAGACAGGTATTGTCTGTTGTCTGAAAATAATGCAAGCATTGCTAAGAAAAAACAGATATTATATATATTGTTTAAAGCCTTGGTGGTAATTTTACTATAGAAACACATTTAAAAATCAGAAAGAAAGGGATCACTCATGATTTTATTATAGAAATGAAAAGAAATCTGGGAATGTCAGTGTTTAGAATAGATTTCAAGTGTCACCGACTGAATAGGGTTAATATTTATATAAGTTTTAATGTATGGAAAGTATTCCGAATTTTCCAGCATATAATACAGAGGTCTTTTTTTATTTTTTTAACTTTTTTTTTCTCAAAATCTAATCTCCAATTCACCCTGCGTCCTATACTGTGAGCGTTAGGCATAACATCAAGATTAATATCTACTAATCAAAATTTTGGAAGAAATATTCTCATATAAAAAATGCAACATATATTGCGTTTTATAAGTTATAAATTTCAAATTTGAAGGCTATGATTAGCGTTTCTTATGTATCGTATAAATATCTGGTTATAATTCAATAGATTTATATGTGACCCTGGTGCGCGTCGTTTACGTGAAATAAATCGAAAGATATGTCAATGGAATCTTATTGATTTATTGACTAGGGTCGTTCTAGTTCTTGCCTAAAATTCCGATTGCCGTAAAGTTTTGGTAATTTTTCCGTCATCGATGAAATATTTCAATCTCTTCTCGCCTCCGGGATAGACGAATCTGGTTACCTGGTATTTATCAGTTTATCTCAATCAAGGCGATAAAGCCACTAAGACACAAGGAATTGTTTGGGATGAAAAAGAATATAGTGAATAAAACTGAGAAAAGTTTAAAGGAGAAAAGGACATTAAAAAGAACAGGATTCAAGAAAACAGAAAATGAGGATTGGCGTTGCATTTAATTTATTTTTCACTTTTCTCCAACTTCTTTTATTCGAACATCCTCTTTTTCCTTTTCCGTTCCGAAAATATTAACTTTGAAGGAATTGTGCGACCTGCCATTTTCTTCCAACCTATTGTATTCTATTCTGGACCCAAAGTTACTATAGATAAAATGAATATTTGTAATCACGTTCAGAGAATGCATTATTTAAAAGATATATTAGATAATATATTTTATCTAAAATATCATAAATTTAGTGCCTTCAGGTCGAAAATCGCGAATGATGGCCACCCAGTGAGAATTGAACGCACTTGAATTTCGGGTAAGCTAGTTTTAGAATGCGAGAAGCCCACAAACAGATACAGAATTTGCGTTGTATCTTTGCGGAGAAGTTGTTTTTGTATGTTTCTTTTTATCGTTTCCGTTTTATCTGCTAAAGAGCGTATTTGTACTTTAGAATGTAAAAAAAGATCGTGAATTAATATCGTTATCGAAAATTCTGACAGAATAAACAGAATTTTAAAAATACAAATTCATAAAGAACGAAAGAGAAATATAACCGTGTGTATGACGGGCAAATGCTCCGCCTATTTCACCGACGCAGGCTTTATTCGTCTGTTTTATACAAAACAACAATCCCTCCATCCATTGAACAAAATACATGCGAGTTCGCTGAAAATAACATCTATCTATCTATCTATCTATCTATCTATCTATCTATCTATCTAATAATCGATCTATTTTCATCTCTATCACTGTATCTATCTATCTATGTATATATATATTTTTAAAATTTTAGTTTGCTCATATCTTTTAATTTTCACACTTTGAATTTTACAATTACCAAACCGTCACTTACAAAAATACACTTCACTCGGCTTGGACGGTTGATAATGCGGGCAACATAAGACACTGCTCATGCAATAACTCATTTGGCGTAAGAATAAGTGTAATATATCTTTCACGAAGCTGGACTTGGTAGCAGAAGCATGCCTGGCTCCGCCTGTTTGATTCGACGTGTTCATAGTTTATTACACTTTATTTATTTGAAATGCAGGTCCCTCTTTGCCGATTAGGAGACCAGCACTTTCGCATGCTATCTCCTCGTCTTAGTACTAATATATTTGTTAACTTACAAAACCAACGCTGCAAATCGTATAAAATGATTTCTTCTAATCTATCGAGATCTTTGTGCATATGTAGTTAGCTCGGGTAACAGGCCCTGATTATCATTCAGCGAAAATGTTAAGAGTCTCTTTTTTATTTCTTCCTGTTCAACTCGCATATCTTTTGCATGTTTTACGTGGTACTACTTAAATTGCGTGGTCCACATCTAAAAATCAGGGAAGAATTTTCATCTAAATTTTTTTAGATTAGAATTAGTCATTCCCCTAGTCATGAATTAGTAATTTAGCAAAATCGAAAGGTATCGATTACTTAGCATTTTTGAAGTTGAGAATCATGTTTTAATATAAACAGAGCGTCAAATTGATCCATGTTTTCTGAAAGAGTTATTTGTAATTTGTTTTATTTACAAATATCAAAATGTAAACTTAGCTCACGATATCGATACCTGAGTGCCGTTACGAATGGAGAAGAAAAACATATGATATGTTACAATTTTAACTAGGACTGTGTGAGCCATCTGATTGTTATTATTATTATTATTATTAGTAGTAGTAGTAGTAGTAGTATTTCTTTTGATTTCTGGTGTGTACTAATTTCTTTCCGGGTCCCGACATGAGACCTAAGATCAGAAATGGAATTATGACATTTTCCACAGCAATTTTGAAAAAAAAAAGAATCACACATATTTTACATAGATAAAGCTCTTCGTGAGGTGTGGACTGTGCTCGTGAGAACAATCTTTTGTATCTTTAAGGTAGGGAATACCAGGAATACCTTCAGTGAGTCTATTGAAATCTTTTTCAATCAATCCGAGGGCACCGACTACGACTGGAATTGTTGATGTTCTCATGTGCCTCATTTTTTAGATTTTTATTTCAAGGTCCTTCCTTGTATCTTGATAGCTTTTTGTAGACCTTCAAAGACACATGAGACTGCCATATAAATATGGAGGCACTTTTTATCTTTGTGGACTCTCATCACGATGTCTGGGAGATTAGCTTTAATTGTTTTGTCTGTGTGTATTGTGAAGTCGCATAAAATTGTTACAGCTCCTATCTCCGTAATCGGGTCTGGTTGATGTTCATACTAATTGCTTTCCATAAAACTTGCAGATTTTTCAGTGCAAATATTGGCCCACGCTGACATGCCGGGTTGTATATTCAGTGGGTACTGTGCAACCTGATACACAATGGTCAATTGTTTCTGGATATTTATCACAGAATCTTCATTGCTTCAGTATTTGTGCTTGATAATTTCTAGTTAACAAGCATTGGTTGTGCAGCAAGATTAAAAACTTCATCTTCAACTTTTAACACTGGACTATGTAGCCGCTGATGGGCACGGGGTTTGTTTACATCAGCTTGTTTGGTACGGACAGAGTATTGACACTGAAGCGGTTTATCTTGCTATCGTTTCTTTATCTGGTCGGTTACATTTACCTTTGTTATCTTTTTTAAGTATTGTGCAGCTTCAGTATGTGTATAGTGCTTTACTTGTATTTCTTCAACCATTTGAAATTTCATTTTGAACTTGTTGGCTTTCTTTATTACTGAATAAAGTCGCTTACTACTTTCGTGTTCTTTGGCACATATCATCGTCCAGCCCTTTGTAGTTTCCTGGTATCTTTGAAGGCCAATTGTTGTAGTTTTTTTAAGACAGTTGAAATATTACAAGGATCCAAGAGTGTGGGGCACTATCAAAGACTTTGCAGTAATCTATCCATGCTGCGCTAAGATTTCTACATAGTCTCCTGCAATTATCCAGGAACATTTTATCAGTAGTTGATCTTTGTAACCATATGAATTACTCCTGCATCCCTTCTGGAAATGGAAGAATGGTGATTGCTTCGAGAAAAGTTTAAGTACGGTTCGTCAGGACAGACGTGATCAATTTATACGTGGTGGACAGACATGTTATTGGCCTGTAATTTTTCGGATCATCTGTTTCACTCGTTTTTGGCATGAGATATGTAATACCTTCAGTGATCCATTCCGGGATTTCATTGGGATTATTAATAAGTATTGATAGTGTTTGTGTAAGGGTTTTATGGGTTGATGACAGATGATAGAGCCATAAATTGGACACCTTGTCATTTTCTGAGTATTTCCATTTTAGGGATATAGTTAGTGCTTGTCTAACATTATTGGTGGTTATAGTTTCCCATTCTTGTAGAGGTTTATCCAGCATTCATTCTTCTTCACGTTGGATCTATTCTACATTGGGGTTATATTCCTTTGCGATGCTCCAAATATTCTTCCAACATTTCTGCACTTTAGCAATAAATGGTGGCGTCTTGACATGTATAGCTGATTTCCCAATCTTCCCTTTAAAATTTCTTAAGATCCGTTTGGAATGTACCATTTTGGCGATAGAACCTACAAGGTTTTTCGTATCGTCTTTGTTCTTTGTGCCCTTAACTGCAGTTTCTGTTTCAGCATTTCCTTGATTGATGAAATTTGATTTAGTGATTTCATTTTATATTTCCGCTTGATCTTCCTGCATATGCGTGTTGAGACATTTGGGTTTCTAATGATCTCATCTAATATCGTAATCTCACATCTGATTTTTTTTATTTTTCACATCAGTTTTGCCTTCTAAACTGGCTCTCTTTCTCTGTTGTTTGATGTTTTCATTGTCTTGACCACAAGCTTCCCAGTAGCTGCTAAAGCTGTTGCATATCATTGTTAACTTCTGTGATGTTTCTCCATATTTGGTATGTCAGATTCGTGGTGATCTTTTGTGGATTTTCGAGGGCGGTGAAAAAGATGTCATGACTTGTTGATACACTTCGTGAGAACATTTCTTTCGCTTTCTTTCATTAGTTGATTTGGCATCGAGTCACTTGGGCCATGGTTGAAAATAGACCGGGTTTTGGCGATCATGTGTCTCTTCGTTGTTGGAAGAGTTTATTCCAGTGACAAATTTTTCGACGCCAGACTGGTTTCTCTCTGAGTTGTGCGGCCCTCGTTGAAAATTTGTTCCTAATCATTGGGATTCCTAATTTTTGCGTTTGATCTTTGACCGTCAAGGGATTATCAGCTCTAGGATGACTGTCGACCAAGACCAGAGAGCTCGTCCTGCCCATGAAATAGTCCGTAGGTATATTCATATATCTATGGTTAAAGAGTTCATTATTGAGTACTGTATTCAGTGGTTGGGGCAGCTTAAGCGTATAGAGATGGCATTGACCATACTAAGTTTTAACTTAGTATAAGTCGCAGTGACCACTACCATATGAAATATCAGATGTGGACATATGTTTATATGGAAGACCTTCACAAAAAATTAAAATGAAAGAATTAAAGTTAAATAAAGCCAACCAGACTTAAAATGGAATTAATGAAAAGAAAAATGTATTTTCGAATTGTGTAAACTTGACGATAGTTCACATATTGAGAGGCAGGCACAAAATGTCAGCCAACAAATGTTCAACTTTCCGACACCAATAAGAATGATATTTATCAAGTTTTATAGGATAGATCATGCTCCCACTACAGTTTGGCGGAAGGGTCATCAAGGAATTAATTAAATAAAGGATAGAAACATGAAAAAACAAAACAAAATCATTTGGGGTCATTTCTCAACCTGCTAGCCACTAAAATTAAAATTATTATTATTTCCTTGGATTTCTGTTGTATGCACATTTCCTAGTATTTTCGTAAAAACAACAAAATACACCCTAAAATCAAACACATTTTACGTGGCTAAAGCCATTCTTAATGTTGTGAGCTGTACTTGTGAGTACAATGTTTTGTATTATTTTACGATATGGGCAACCTGATCGAAGGTCATCAATTGTTTCTGGATTTTTATCACAGAATCTATTGATTATTATTCTTATTTATGTATGTTATGTTTCTTGCTTTGTATCCTGTAAAGCCGGGTCCAAACTATGTTCCTTATTCCCTATAGGAAAATTGTCATTTAATTGATAGCACTTTTCTTAGTATATGGGATGTTCCTAGTGGGGCGATGTTTCTGGGCAAATTGTATGTTAATATTACCTGGGAGACTGTTAGTAAAATTGTCCATTCCTTTCTCACGAGGCCCAGAGCTCCAATTACTATTGATACGGTCTTAGTCTTCATCCCCCACATCTTGTATTCTTGATCTCCAGGTACTTTTATTTCAACAATTTTTCGATAATTTTAATTGTGTTTCTCTCAGATGGTGATGCTATATCAATAAGCATACACTTCCTGAATTTCATGTATTTTATAATAATATCAGGTATGTTGGTTTTTATATCCTTGTCAGTTTGAATTAGAATGTTCCAGAGGATAATTACATTGTTATTTTAGGTAACTGTGTCAGGTTGGTACTCATACCATCTCTCAGTGGTTTTGATTTTGTGTTTCTTGCATATTTTCCGCTGCACATATCTGGCTACCTTGTTATTTTTGTAGGTATATTCATTTTTTGCTATTACCGCACATCCCGAGATAATATAGTCGGCAGTTTCATCATATTTTCTGCAGCTCCTAAATTTCAGGTTAGATTATTATTATTATTATTATTATTATTATTATTATTATTATTATTAGTAGTAGTAGTAGTAGTAGTAGTAGTAGTAGTATCTCCAGTAAACAAGATTTGCAATCTGATAAAATCCTTTACCAAGTCTGAGCCTGAGACCAGAGGTAAAAAAAGGCTTTTCTTAGAAATTTTTTCAGCATGTTACTTTGTGAGACTTTTTTCTCAAGTCTGCAAGTGGCCCTCATGAGCACAATCTTTTGTTTCACCGACATTGAACGATTTCCTGGAAAGTTTTACTTGTGTCACTATTCTTTTTAAACACTCCAATTGATCCTATTCTCTGGATAATTCCTCGTGAACCTATTCTTATTAGAACAGCAGTTGTGTTTAAATAACACAATTTGCAATATTTATGTCCATCGTCATTTTTTTGCTGATTCGCTTTTATCAGACGTGATAGCCTTGTCTCACACATATCAGACATCATAAAACCTGTGTTTTTTCACTATTTTACTATTATATCTAGACTATTGTCTTGTATAGTGTGGTAGATATGCATAGTAAGATCTTAGAGTACTGTATCATTTTTGTACGAAGTCCTAGAACAATAATAACGAGGCTATCAACTGACGGCGTCCATAGTTAGAATTTGAACCATTAGGACCAGTAGCCTATTTCCATATCCAGTCTGGTAACGCTAATTATGGGAACTCAACTCTTGGCATAAGTTCCATTAATAATTGATTATTCTGTTTTAAATATGTATCACCTCTGATGGTTATTGAATGTCCAAATGTTAATTTTTAATTACATTTATGGCTTGTAAACAATTCTTTCAGTTGGTGGTTCCATCAATCTCTAAATATGCCTCTAGGTCAGAGTTATTACGGCTACAATTTGTGGTATAGATCAACCACCTTCAGGTAGGTTCGATAGTCCCTACTTTTTATGTTTTTAAAAGTGTCCTCTAGACTAGTCATATCATTACATTGATTGTAAAATCATTGGCGCCTACGATTTTATGACGTATTGGGTATTAAATAAGTGCAAGTTCTTTGTTTTCCCTTCTTAGAGCAATTTGTGGTGTTTTCTTACTCTGCTGATAAAGCTTAATGCTTTGCCCGTAAATTCTCCTCTATTCTTTACTCATATAACTCCTTCTATGGTTTCAGCTATCATCTCTAACCTTGATCTCCCCAATGCATGTGGACCCGATGGTATCCCTGTAATCATTAAGAAGTACACTTCCGAGTTGGCTCCTGTTATCTCTAAACTGTAGAGTAAATGCCTCGCTGTGCCGGCTTTCCTGCCTGCTGGAAATTATTGTCTGTTGTTCCATTTTCTAAGAAATCTAGTAAACCGCCAGATCCATCTAACTATTGGCCTTCTATCTTTTTGGGAAAAGCCTAGAGGCCCTAATCAATGCTGAATTGGTTCGGCACCTCTCATCACAGGGCCTTTTCTCAGACAAGCAATACATCTTCATATTTTGTTTGATTTAATTGTATTCTGTGTTTTAGTTTGATATTTGAATTTTATTTTCATATTACACGTAGTTGACGTTAGATTTTAAAGTTGAATTTCTGCCATTAGACATTTGAACAGTTTCGCGGCAGTGCTAATTTTAATTTTTTAATCTTTCGAAAAAGATATTTAAGATCCAGTTTCATATATTGAATTATATATTTTTATTACATTTTGTTCTCATAATTATTGCTCCTAAAAATGTGATTATATATTTTTATGCGTTTACAAGTACCTCTCTGAAATTGCTTGAAGCTTTGTTTCCTTTTTTATTGGTATGTTGAATAGTAATTGTGTTCACTATTTACATTGCTCGGACTATCATCCTCATCTTTTTTGCCACATTTATCACAGCGTTTCGGCCGTTGTACGCCCCGGCCTTCTTCAGGTGGTTGGAATGTCGAACTGAACCCTTTATTTCGCTCGTTGGGGTAGACTGTTCTAGTTACACGTGCCATGGAGACTAACCCAGCGTGCGAAATAAAGGGTCCAGTTCGATATTCCAACCACCAGAAGAATGCCGGAGCGTACAACGGCCGAAACGTTGGGATAAATATAGCAGCAAAGATAAGGATGATAGTCCGAGCAATGTAAATAGTGTACATAATACCTCATCTCAAAAATATAGACAGATAGTTATGTTTTTGCTTTTATAGAGCTACTATCATATATGTGCCATATTAATCGATGTGGTAGAGTTGTTGTTTCATGAGCATTGATATAGATTTGATCTTTTTTGTTACTAGTCGTATTAATGATAAAATCATCATGGAAATTTATTTACTAAAGTCTGGATTTTACTGCCTTTATATTATTTGTGACAGTGAACTGGGTAGTTTTGAATTTGTATATATATAATTAATCATGGGTAAATTTTAATATAAAATAATTATAATATAATGTGTTAATAATTTTCGACATAATTTTGGATGAAATTTTATTTCCATATAATCTTTGTAGGCATATATGTTTGTTGCTTTATATCATTGAGAAATACACTGTGCATTCATAATGTTGTTATGTTGATGAGTTCTTTGTAGAATAGTCTGCATGAGGAATAAATTCGGTGAACTTTACAGATTAAAATTATCCAATATCCTATTTTTATCTGCAGATGTAATCAAAGATTAAAATCTAGGATTTGATTTGTTGGTTTTGAGGATAAAGGGTTTAAAATGAGTTTAGGAGATATTTAATTTCACCAAGGATTTATGCTTCCACAGAGTTAACAAAATGCATTTAAATTTTTAAAAAAACTTGTAATATTCCATCAACGTGGTACCTAGGGGTAACTTCATACATAAACCATTAGTTTCTTTCTAGAAGTTAATGAAATGCTTGTAATTAAAAGGAATTTTAGTAGTGCATGCTAAGAGAAGTTGTATATTAGCAGAATATTTGAACAAATTTCCTTTTATGCATGTGCCATTGAATGTGAGAAAAAAAGGAAAAGTCTTCATTAAGTTTTCCTAGTGTTCTTGCATTTTTTCTTCTATGGGGTCTAAGAGATCTAAGAGAGTATACATAAACATACATATACTAAGGTTTATTTTTAATGTAAATTACTGTTTATTTTTAATATAAATTGCTGTTTCTTCTTCTTTAAAATAAAAACAAGTTATCTCCCTTTAATTCACAGCTCAGAAATAAATATATTTTTCTTTTTCTTTTGCATACATATACAAATGCTGTTTATTTTAATTGCTAGATATAATTTTTAAAATTGAAAAAACTGAAATCACAGTATAATATATAACTGCGCCAACATTGCGCAAACAGATGTATTATTTATTTATTTTTTATTTTTCTAAAATTCAAATTATGTCACGGGCAGTCCATACTCAGCACCTAAAGATTGCGCTGTGCATGAAATTAAGAGTCGTGCTAGCGGTGACGGATAATATGTTTATTTATCAATATATACTTAATAACACTTTTGTATTACATCGAGCACTGTTTTATTAACACCAGCACTATATGTGCGATATATATATATATATATATATATATATATATATATATATATATATATATATATATGTGTGTGTTTATGCATTCATGTATGTATGTATTTAATCAATTCGTCCCAAGCAAGGCGACAACGCAACTAAGACGCAAGGGGCTACTTGTAACAAATTAGTATGAAACGATTTTAGAACGAACCGGGATTCCGATCCAAAGCAGGGAATATGAGACATACCTCTACACCTGTTGAAAATATCAGTGTGGATATTGAGGAAAAATACTTAATAAATAAATTTGTACAACTCAGACACTGATGTTAGAAGTATAGAGTTGAAATAAACATTATAATAACCGGAAGCCCATTCCTAAAGAGAAACAAGTGATAGACCTTTCCAGTTTCAAAGATCGAAGAGGTGTGAGAACCGGGCAGTAGTTGAATCTATTTACATACACATTATATGCACCATGCAACACAAGCAGGGGAATAGAATCATGGCTGTCAGACAATTTCTGTAAAGACATCACCCCTTACATCTGGCCACCTAGCTCCCCAAACTACAACCCTCTTGATTATTATTTGTGGGGCTCACTTGGCCGAGAGATAAAAAAACTCCTTCTAACACCAAAGATGTACTGAAGGCAAGGATTATCAAAGCATTCACCAACTTAAACAAGGAGACAGCCTAGAAAAGTTGCAGGAGATTCCGAATTTGTCTGGAGAATGTGGTTGAAACTAATGGTGATTGCATTGAATAAATTTACTCTTTAGTATTTCAAGATATTTTAGTGCAATTTTGGTAAATATATGTTAAATATGTGTCAGTATTATTTTCATTTTTGCGTTATTTAGACACCAATTTGCCCTTCGCATCATATATCAGAGTTAACTGAGTTGCTAAGGATATTTTTGTTGTTAATAGTTACTTTCTTTTAATAAATTCATTTTGTTTTTGCCTTGAACAAGTCCACATTGGGCGAAACGCATCGGTTAATAATACAGTTTTCCTATTGTCCTTTACCTCTCTCTCTCTCTCTCTCTCTCTCTCTCTCTATATATATATATATATATATATATAAAGGTATATATATATATATATATATAAAGGTATATATATATATATATATATATATATATATATATATATATATATAAAAAGGTATATATATATATATATATGGCCTGTGCATATATATATATATATATACATTACTATATATATATATATATATATCCATTACTCCACCGTGCCTCCTATATATATATATATATATATATATATATATATATGTATATATATATATATATATATGATTGAGGAATCGGAGAGCCGAGTTCGAATTCCAGTCGAATCCATTACATTCACTTATGTGCTAATACCCTTGGGAAAAGTGTGGATCCTCTTCTCCCTCCAACTATGGGTAAATAGCAGGACAGACTGGGTTCTATAGCCTTGGATGGCAACTGGTCTAGGAGAAGGACAACTCTGAATTCAAAACCTGCGGAGGGTTGTTTGGGGACCTTGTTGCACTCAGTGCACCAGGTCTCTGTATTCGGCCCTTCAAAAAGTGTGGATGGTCCTGCACGAAACCTTCACCGCTATAATCAAATCTCATGTGTCGGCGTCGGGCTCTCAGTTTCTAGGAACTGATCTGCTTGACCCTCATACGTCGAATTTGACGGGAGAGTGGATGATGATGATATATATGCACAAATACGCATACAATTTTGGTTAAAATTTTTCTTTTTCTTAGTATTTACTATGGGAAATTTTACCGTATTTTCGCGATGCAAAATATACCGATTTGAAAATTCTTGAAAAAGTTTCGGAGTTAATAAAACATTCAGGACTTATTCACAAATTTATAAAATTATTTTTTAAATCTTTCCTTTTAGAAAATCTTCGTAAAAATATTTTTTTACATCTGTTACTCCCCCCACAATAATTCTTTGAAATTTCGAGAAATTCATTTTTAATGAGCTTCATATTTGTATTAGTTATAAGCACACGTCCTTGGAGAAATTAAATCATAATTTTCTTTACTCAAACGTTTGCAGATAAATCTGCTCTGAACATTAAAACTGAGATATTATTTAATTAGGAAAGCTTTTGATTGCTTTCATGCATAATATATATTATGGACACGATTGTCGTAAGATAAAAAAATTTTCGATGAATAATGAATTTTTATGACAATTGTTATAACAATTGTATTTAACTTTTAAAAATTCTGTATTAATTTGTAGCTGACAAGTTATATTGTTATTAAATTATTACTGTATTTACTAATCATAAATGTAAGTCCCACTACAGTTCAAGGATTCAAACTATTTTTAAAATAATTTAGAATTCTTTTTATATATGTATGGCCTTGTCAATTTTTGTAAATACGAATGGCCAAACGCAACATTTCCTCAATAAGAGTCTTCGAAAGTTAAACTAGGAAGCCACTGTCCTCAAAATACAATAACTTATTAGATTATTAGAAATATTTCCTTAAAAAATATATATATATTGTATATTTTATTCAAGTTATTGTTACAGTTACACCCCCCACCTTAGCTAAAGTTTCCAAACATGTATATCAACCTACAACTAAAAGTTATATTTATTTAAAATCAGAATAATTAAATTTTAAATAACCTAATTTTCTCAAATAAAGTTTCAGAACAGCATATTTTATTAAGAAAGATCAGTTAGTAAAAAGAATTAGGTTGTGTTGACAGATTTGTCAATATGAGCGATTTTAGCCTTTTGACTGATAATAAAAAATAATTCCAATTATTGAACAATATTTTGCTTTTTGGAAATATTAAATTTAATCTATTAGCTTGAAATTAAATCTAAAATAAAAGCTTCAAAACGTTTTCTCATTTTAGAAAATGCCTTTTAAACTTTAGGCATCGGTTTTCTTTATATATATATATATATATATATATATATATATATATATATATATATATATATATATATATGTATGTATGTATGTATGTATCATCTAACTCAAAACAAACACAAATAACATTCAATATTATGTCATCAGAGATAAAGATATAGAAATGTTTTTGTTTTTATTTATATAGATAGAGGTGAAGGCACCTCGACGTAGTATAAGCGTTTGTAAGATGGGCTTGCTAGATCAATTACTACTGACCAGTTCGTTCGATACTCATTGGGTGCTCCATACTTGTGGCCTTGTGTTATGTCTACGTTTGTTAAATTTTATATAAAAAGAAGTGCTATGGGAAATGGTAAGTATCTAATGGATACCGTTCATATATACAGAGGAGGGAAACAAATACTCGTACACATACAAATTTTTAATTTATTGTATTTTCAAATAATGAATAAACATACTTTTCATATAATTAACTGTACACAGATGCATAATAATTAAATATGCATAAAAAACAGAGAAAATTTTAATTTAATAGAAATAAATAACATTTATCCATTTTAATGGATGAAAAATGTATTTGTACATTGCAAATTTAAGATTTTAAAACTTTTAAATTGCTTTAATACTCTAGATTATTCAATGTTCCGATAATGTTATCAGTTGTTTAGCCTAAAAAATACAAACAAAACATTCGGTAATTGATATTCGTGTAAGAAGATTATCATCATCGCAATGGTTACTCATCAAAAGTTGCAGGATGATTTGCTTTCACTAAAAGGACAAAAAGCAATGAAATTCATAGGAACAATCTAAAGTCACGCTCCCTTCGGAAAACTCCACTGCTATTGGAAAGTCACAGATGCTAGGTTGAAATTCGTTCATGAACATAAGGATAAGAAAAATCGTATTGGGAAATCGTATTATGGAAAGACTAAACCAAAACTTAGTTGTTTGGACATAATTCTAAAAATCATGTATGGAGGAAAGATGACAATACCTTCAAACAAAAGATTGCGGTTCCAATAGTGAAATTTGGTGTTGGCACCATCATGGTTTGGGGATGTTTTTTCTGCAAAAGGTACTGGCAACATATCCGTAATAGATGGTAGAATGAATGCTGCAGCATATCAAAATATTTTGGAAGCAAATGTAATGATTTCAGTTGTAAAATCTTGAACTTCCTCATGACTGGATCTTCCAACAAGATAATGATCCTAAGCACACTGCAAAATCTATGAAAAAATGAATTACTGAAAATAATCTAAATATTCTGAAATTGCCACGTCAGTCTCCAGATTTAAATTCAATCGAGAATCTGTGGCCTTATTTGAAAATTCAAATCCAATCGAGAGCCCCAACAAATATCCTTGATCTGAAGACCATATGCAAAGAAGAATGGTACAAAATACTAACTAAAATTTGCAAATCTTTAGTTGAGAACTACAAGAATAGTTTGGTTGCTGTAGATGTGAATAATGGCCATTCTACAAAATATTAAATGATTATGTATTTATTTTTTTATTGTACGAATACTTTTTTCATCCATTAAAATGGATAAATGGGATTTATTTCTATTAAATTAAAATTTTCTGTTTTCTATGCATATTTAGTTATTATGCATCTGTATACAGATAATTATATGAAAAGTATATTTATTCATTAGTTAAAAATAAATTAAACATTTGTATGTGTACAAATCTTTGTATTCCCACTGAAATTGTCGTATGGCAAAAAAGTAATAAGAAATGAAGCTGGGAAAGAGCAGAAAATTCCAAATTTTTCAGGGAAGCAACTTTATTTCGCCACTTTCCCCAGTCGCCCGTATCCTTAATCTTCTGTTAGAACCCGACCAATTCTTGCTTTCTTTCTTTTACTTAGTACTCATTCTTTCTCTCTCACAGCGAACTCGATTCCTCACTTCCGCGACAGACTCCGTTCCTGTTTCGTGCATTCTTCTCTCACTTTTCTTCTTCCCTTTCGTCGTTGCTTAAGTTTGTCTTCCGCGCCTTTATCTTGTGATATTATGACTGTCATCGCTAATGATGTTGTCAGCATTGTTACCGAAAAGTTTTATCACCAACCTCGTCATCGTATTGTCGTTATTGTCTGCGTTGCAATCTTTCGCCTTCTTAGATTAACCAGATTCTCTTCAGTTCTTGAGTCACTCTTGGGCCTTGTATTCGCTGAAAAAATTCCTTGAAAAAAAAACTGTCCATTGTATTGCAGGTCTTTTTGTTACAATGTCATACAACAATAGACTTATATTACCCTAAGTCACCTGAGCGTAGGGTCACGATTTGTCAACTCGTCTGGTTAAAAATTACCACGGAGTTGTTCTTCACTAGATGCCACACACTTGTAACCTAATCCAAAATTAAACTTATTAACAATTAGTTACAATATGCAAATTAATATTGCTCGCTTTTTATTGTCATAAATATTTTTCTTATGAAGTAATATTAACGTATTTGATATGTGCTCATTGCTTCTCAACATACAAACATTATATGTAACTTGTTATTTAGAGGTTATCAATTATTATTATTTATAATTATCATTGTTGTTGTTGTTAGCTTATTTGTGCCGTGCAAAAATGACGGCCATGTTTAAATAATTTGTTATAGGTGCTTGTAAAAATCTTTTTTTTTATCGATACGGATGGCTCTATTATTGCATGAAGGAAGAAATTTATTTTAAATTATTAATAATAACAAATACCGAAGAACGCTAAATGGAGAATTTGTTTGTTTGTTTTTAACATTTTAATTTTTAAATGTGCTGGATTATCAAACTGTTTTCACTATTTATTAATGAGAAATTCCGTTGTTACGAGCGCTGATATGAAGTACTTTAACCCATAAATATAGCATAACTTAAAACTAGATTTTTATTACACACTCACACGCACACACACACGTAATATGACTCAGTGAAACCAAACGATTGTGTATTAAATTCAGAGTTGTACTAAACCGTGCGAAAAAAATTATATTTATTAGTAGTATTAATAAACACACTCAGAGGCATTCCTTTTCTTTATTATTATTATTATTATTATTATTATTATTATTATTATTATTATTATTATTATTATTATTATTATTATTATTATTATTATTATTATTAAAATGCGTAGTATCAATATTTCTGTTTTAATTAATATTACTTTCAAGGACCAATTTTTAATTATTCACATTTAAAAAATTATAATCTTTATTTAAAGGTTATGATAATTAACAAGTGCAATAGAAATAATAATGATAATTAGTAGAAGAAGTAAAACAAAAACAATAATAATAGCATTAATAATAACAACTTTCATAATAACAATAACAATGACAAATACAATAATAATAATAATAATAATAATAATAATAATAATAATAATAATAATTCCGAGATACAATATTTTGATATTTCAGTGAACCACAGTAAATCTGAAATAAAATTAAAATATTACTAATTATCTGGACTTTGCCAGGGTTTTGAGGAAGATTTAGAACATGAATGAAGCAGTCGTGCTTATCATTATCTGAACACTGGAATATTTTGAACGAACCTATGGAAAACGGTTGGAAATGCTAGAAATCAGAGTAAAAATTGAATTTAATCTAGAAGGCAACTTTACAGGAAACAGCTACAAAAAGCATGCAGTAGTCGCCAGTAAATTTGCTGTCGCTTAATCCCCACTTTAGGCCACCAATTACGACACGTGTGAAACTCAAAGAGTATACTACTACTACTAATATTAATAATAATAATAATAATAATAATAATAATAATAATAATAATAATAATAATAGGTTGATGTCCCCGTTTTAGGACATCAGCTTGTGAGATTGAACGAGAAAGAGTGAAAAACCAAAGTAACATGGAGCAATTATTAGAGAAATAAAATAAATTTAACGTTATTTTTTTAGTGGATAACCATATTTGCATAAACGCTCAGTTTATTGTAAACAATATTTTATTTTGTCTACCGGCCTGAACATTCGAGAAATATTTATTAAAGGAAAATGCGCCCTCTTAAAAATAACGTTTAAAATAATAAAATTATGCCGGATTAATAAATAAAAATCCATTAATGATTTAGTAATTGCTTTTATATACACGACTGTTCAAAAGTTCGAGGCCCTCCTGTTCATTTTTTTAAACAGTCCCCAAAAGTAGTTGTTTTGTACTGAAATGAAATAAAATTATTATACGTGATTAAAAAAAAAGTGAGATATAATTTTTATTAGAAATTTTATTATATAAAAAGAAGAAAAATATTTATAATTAAATTTTACTCTCGTAAAATATCCTCCTTTAGCGTTGATTATTGCAGCACAAATTTTTAGCATTCATTGCAAAAGTTTCTCAAAATTTAAGTATGACAATTGATTCCATTATTTTTTCAATGACTCTATGATCACTTTCTTTATTTTTTTTACTCTTCTTTCAAGTTCATCCCATGCTAATTCTGAGGGTGGCTTCAAATATTTGAACTGTACTATATATAGCCCCCCCCCACACACACATATATATATATATATATATATATATATATATATATATATATATATATATATATATATATATATATATATATATATACTCAAGACATAATTCTCCGAAGAAGACTATTCAAATAAATGTATGACTTAAATTAGCAACAATATTAATGGGAGTATTGAATAAACTTTTTGCTTCTTTGTTGATTCCCAACAAGACCATATACAAGATACTACTGTAATAATATTAATAATAATAATAATAATAATAATAATAATAATAATAATAACAACAACAACAACAAGTAGGAGCAGAGGAATAAGAAGAAAAAGAAGAATGAAGATGACGCAAATATTGAGAAAGATTTTGAAATTTCGTCTCGTCGTTGTTATTGTTATTATTACTAGTGATTAATAATCACTGGTAATAATAATAATAATAATAATAATAATAATAATAACGAGGAACATAAAAGTGGCAGTCGTACCAGTCGAAGACTGATTTCTTTTTTATTCGCTTATCAACCTTTTGCAGTTAATTTAAATCTAGAAAATATATTTTGTGGTGAGATGATAATGATTTTGGCTGATATAAGTTATACTAGTTAACCTGTAAATGGGAGGGGGGAACATCTGGATTCATACCTCCCCCAAGGTTATTTGCGCGTGAATGTAATGAACGCGACTGGAATTGGAACTCGGCTCTATGATTTCCAATTCTGAGCCGTTATCCATTACACAATCCGCACCTGCTATTCGTAATCGGTCCCCATCTAGGTACTGACCAAACTTAGTGTTGCTTAACGTCGTTGATCGTACAAGAACCGGTGTTTCAACGTAATATTCAACGTGTTATGCAAACGCTACGAAATCAGAGAGTCCTGGAATTCTGAGGAGATTTGCTGCCACATTATCTCCAATAAGAACCTGCAAACAGTACTTGTATGAAAGGTCAACGAATATAGAAAATAATAATAATAATAATAATAATAATAAAAATAATAATAATGTTACTAAATACAAGACCCTGGAGATAGAGATAAAACAAAATATTGCGTTTAAAAACCAAAACTCTTCCGGTTGTGGTTAGAGCTTTGGGTCTGATTAAGAAAGGAACTCAAGAACAAATCAACAAAATCCCTGGTGCACCATCGCTTCAAGAATTCAAAAAACAGTTCTAACAAGCACAGTCCATATTCTGCGAAGAATTTTGTCAATTTAAATGTTTTTGTTAATAGGTATCTTTTGTTTAATTAAGGGGAAAGAACAAAACAATCACATCCTTCGCTTGCCCTCGAGTCATTAGTTATAAATCAGCATGGGATTATAAAACCAATTCAGGTTAAATATATATTTTTAAAATAATAATAATTATAATAATAATAATAATAAAGCTAACACACAAGACATTGTGTTTAAAGACTATAAAAATATTTTCTCATACATATAGCAGTGTCAGCAGATAAAAATATATCTGTTAAAAAATAAGACGAAATAAATATAAATTTAAAATTGGAAAGTTGTGACATCTTAAAACTTGTACGTATAATATTTGGAATCCTAGGTAGGATCAAGAAATGTACAGACAAGAACATTAACAAAATCTCTCATAGTTCATATTTATAATGAATTTAAAACATTGAGCTGAGTGGAAAAATGTTGATCTACTCAAGTGTCTTATCAATAGGAAGAGAATATAGAAAATCTACATTACTAAGTAGCATTTATCATCAGAAATTGTGCAAACAGAATACATATAATTACAACCATACTCTACCCCAGGTTTCGAGTAATGACCCAGTAAGGGATTTTGCGAAACGGAAATATAATAATTTACACTTTTTACGTTCTGACTATTATCCTCATCTGCGTTGTTATCACAACGTTTTGGCCGTTGTCCCCCAGCCCCCGACCATCATCATGTGTATGTCACTCTGGGTAACCTAAGGTAATTCCAAACTAAACACTCTATTTCATTTTTGTAGGTAGACTGTTCTCATTCCATTGTCCATATCTAGGGATATTTTGTCCAGTTCTTTTCTTAGTCCAAGTAAACACTGGCTTGCCTTGAATTGAACTGACAATTACGATATCACCAAATACACGAAATATAACTTTAATCTACTAGGCTATTGTCCCGTAGGAAATATAATAATAATAATAATAATAATAATAATAATAATAATAATAATAATAATAACTATAAAAATTGTACTCACAAGTAGAGCCCACACCTTACGAATGGCTTTATCTATGTAAAATATGTGCGATTTTTTTTTCAAAACTGCTCAGTGGAAAATATCATGATGCCATTTTTGACCTTAATCCTCTAGACCGGAAGCGGAAAGATGTAAGTATACAACAGAAACCACAAGAAATAAAACAACAATAATAATAAACAAAATTATTGACGTAAGTCTTCCGATATTTTCAACAGTTAAGAGAAGGGCACGATTTAAAGGAAGAAAAATTGTTTAACATTGACAAGCACTGTATTTTGTCTCTTCTTTTCTTAAATCGCTCTCTTCTCTTTACCGCTAATAATAATAATAATAATAATAATAATAATAATAATAATAATAATGTATCCTTCAATAACAATGTAAATTTATATGTTTCTTGTCACACAAAATAATACTCTGTTATTCGTAATGAGATGTTCCGTTGTTATAGTAGAAAAGGTATTACTTGATAATAAGTGGATATCTCTCGCCGTACTTTAACAACGGAATATATCATTAGTAAATTTGAAATAAGATAGGCTGTTAATTTTTTTCATACATATTACTATAAAAAAAATTAAATTATGCGAAAAATGTAAGCAATTGCAAAATTAAATATGGCCGTCATTTTGTTTTTACAGTGGAATGAACAAGTTCTAAATAAAATCACACGAAAATATAAATTTCTGAATTTGTTAAGAATATCCCAAGATGAGAACTACAAATGAGAGACACTAAAATCAAACGAGTACGAACATTTAAATATTTAGTATTTTAACATTTAACGGAAAATGTGACACCGAAATCCGAAGGCAAATTGGAATAGCAAAAGTTGCCTTTCAAAAGCTAAGCTAAGTATTAAGAAACAGAAGGTTTCATTAGAAACAACAAAAAAATGTGCTGAACTGTTATGAAATATTAGTCCTACACTATAGCAGTGAGAGCAGGGCAATCTTCTCATTGATGACGAAACTTGAGGCAACAGAAATGTGCTTCTACACAAGGAGACTGAAAATACCATGAACTAAGCATATGAGCAAAGACGAAGTTTTAAGGAAAATGGAAGCAAAAAGTACACTTCTACTTAGAATCAGAAAGAGACACCTGAAATTGTTTACGGCTTATAATGAAGAAAGGAGGCGAGGAGAATATGAGACTCACTGGACATATTGAAATCAAAGGAGACAAAAGAAAGTAGCATATAATTTACGGGACGAGTTTGTGGAAATGGTTGGTAGGACAGGGGTTAGGAGGGATAGTAAAAAGACGAACATTAATAAGAGCTACAAAGGACAGGGCGTTGTGCAGAGCTATGATCGCCCACGTCCTGAATAGGCACGGTATAAAGAAGAAGAAGAAGAAAAAGAAGAAGAAGAAGAAGAAGAAGAAGAAAGTGACTTTACGGACGCCCTATTCCGGAACAAATGTCAACAAAATTTAAGAAACTATCTAATGCGAAATTCATCATTTGAAATTTTGGATTTATCCGGATTCAAAAGTTAATAACACTGGGAGATACGAAGCTATATGAGCAATTAAACAACAAATTATCACAAAATAGATGTTTTTGTCAGTTGATTATTGTCACGGAAGCAACTGTGATATATTTTATAAAGAAATAGTAAACGCTATTTCAATCATTTTATTGGCGGCATCTTTCATTTGTAAGAAGTTCGAATTAATTGTTAATATATTGCTTTCTATTTCTTTCCTTTTATTTTAGTTTATTTCTTTGGAATGTATTTTTTTACTTTAATTATTTAAAAAATGCAATTATTTCTTACATGCAAAAACACAACGTTGAGTTTATAAATAAAATTTAAAAAAAAAGATTTTGAAAAATATGATCAATGCATTTGCAAAATTTATTTAATGTTGTCACTTTTTGGTGGCAATCACTGTCACATCATAGTTACATATAGATTATAAAATATATATACAGATATAGCAATTATTATTGGACTGAGGTAGGTATTATTGTCTTTTTAACTTCGTCTTATAAAGCAGTCTTTGAGCACGTCGACGTGGTTTAATGATAGCAAGTTTATCTCGCTAGATCAGTTACGACAATTGATTGATTGAAATGCTTTTTACTACTTATCAACCCGAATGGGTTATGCAAACCCGTAAGATATTTTTAATTGTCAGAATATTTCTTTTTTGGCTAGTAAATATTGCATTAACAATCCTTTGTTTTTAGATTAACAATGATTTCTATTATTTAACTCGTAGCTGAGATGAAGAGATGGATTCATACCATTCCCAAGAGGTTGGTTTCTGCCTAAGGCCATATAAGTTTTGAATCGTGGTTGTTTTGGGTACTGCTTGAGGTCATATGTAGATCAGTGTTAGTTTTGGGTACATGCTAGTTGGTGATAGATTGTTCATTTTAATCTGTTATGAGAGATGCTGATTTCTAGTACAGGTTATTTTGTATTTAGTTTCTGGTTATAACGAATCCAAATGGAGTGCGAACTCGGTTCACCATTTTCACATTCCTAGCCAATGACGATTGAAAAGTGAGTTCGATCCTCACTGGGTGCTCCATACTTGCGTCCTTGTACCACATGTGCTTAAAAATACACTATACTTTTTTGTCTCGGTCCAACCGGTTTTGTTAAATAAAAGCGTCCCAGGAGATCATTCTTTTGGTATTAACTCTCCTTTGTGAAGGGGTGAGGGTCATTACAATGCGCGTGGGGTGTTCACAAAAAGGCAAATTTTTGGATGGCTGCCGAAATCCCACTTTAAAATTAGACCTTGTGCCACTTTCTATGTAAGTCTTTTTATATTGTTGGTCTCTCATGTGTATACATTAATATATCACGCACGTCACCAGAGTATTTTGAGTAGAAGGGCGGCCTTTAAGTCGTGTAACACGGAGACAAGTAAGAATTCACTCATTCACATTATTTTCACTATTGTGGTCAAACGATTTTCTGGGGGAATGACAGACAGACAACCACCTCCCTTAGCGACAGGCCTATCATATTATAATTCTGGTGGTCCTTCTTTCCTTAATTAGTTAGCACGTAGGTTACGCCCTGCCAATACCTCATAAATAATGGACTATTCCATTTTCATTGCGAGTAAAGACAGACAAGACATATCAGAGATGCTATTTGGCTTCAGTGAAAAAAAAAGAATTACGATGTGGTAACTCTATCATCTATTTCACATCTGCTTCAGTGAAATGGATAAACCTGCCAATTTTAAATACTTTCATTTGTACCCTCTTACTTCTTTAAATAATGGCCTGCATTCCTACTTATTTTTTTTATTGCAATATTTTGTTTAAGTTTCTCAACTTAAATATTTAACGATACAATAGAGGAATTTCCGCGTGTATTTTATGTTCGCAGAAATCGCAAGGATCTTATTCAATCTTTAACTTAAGAATTTTTTTTTTACAGTGCGGTTCACACTGCACAAGGTCCGGGATCCACTCGAAGTAGAGTGTTACAGAGTAAGAGACAGTTTATGCGGATAGGTGGGGAAGATAACAGTTAAACCTAGATTTGAACAGGTTAAGATTGAAGCGATCGAGGAAACAACCTCTTGCGAGTCGGTTCCACAGAGAGTGGTTCACTGGAAGAAACGGCTGGAGTGGAACTTACTTTACACTAGTGAAATATAGAAGGAATGAGGATGGTTCACTACAAATGTGCGTACCTTGGTGGGTCTTAGTTGTGAAGGTTAGAACTGGCTAAACTAAGGAAAGTAGTACAACTGTGCAATTTCCATGGAAGTAACGATGTAGCCGTGAGAGGCTTGCTAAATCTCGTCTGTGAGAGATGGATTGCAGGATGGAAAATAATTCTTCACCCACAAGGACGCGGGGACATTTTAGACTCTATCGAGACTGGAAAGAGAGGACTGAGCATTTCCTGCCCAAATGTGACAGTATTATTCATCAGAAAATTAAAATAGGAAAACCGTTAAATTTTCCTGGCTTTTCCTCATCTGTAATCCTGACCATTATTAATATAATCTTTGCTTTCTTGTTTTTCTTGTTGCCATCGTTGCCGCGTTCATTGTAGTTTTTAAGCGGGAAATCTTTATTTAATGGAATGTCCGTTGAGGATGTAGGAGATTTCAGGTGAAGACTAGTGACGTAGTTTATCATTGGTTTCCCCATGGATTGGAATTCAGAGTTGTCTTTCTCAGACCGGCTTCTACTCAAAGCTTCTTTTTCATTATGTGCCGTGTCCCCTCAGGATGTAGGCGATCATGGCTCTCTACAATTTCTTATCCTTTGTAGTTCTTAATAAATGTTGTCTTTCTGTTATTCTCCCAAACCCTGTTCCGCCATCCATTTACCCAAGCTCACCAAGTATGTTATGCGTTGTTTTCCTCTGTACCTATTGCCTTCGATATAGCCTGTGAGTATAAAATTTTCTATGTCTTCTTTCCTCAGTATGTGCCATAGATATTTCAGTTATCTTTTTATGATGATATAAGTATAGACGCCTTTTTTATTCCATTTTCTCTAAAACTTCGTCGTTGCTAACATGTTCGTTCCATGTTATCCTCAGCATCCTTCTGTAGAACTACATTTATGTTGCATCAAGTCTCTTCTTCATCTTTGAGGAGATTGTCCAGCATTCATTGCCATACAGAAGGATATAACTCAAAGTTACAGAGCCTATTTAGCCCATCTGTAAAGAAAATAGATGTGTTCATACCTTTCCCAAGAGCGAAATTCCTAACAACAGACTAATTCAGAATTTGAACCCGGCTCCCTGATTCCATGCCGTTAACTGCTATCCTAAGAATCAGGGAAAAGTTTTCTATCCTGAATTAATGGCAGTATTATTTTGTTATTACTTAATATTTGTCATCATATATAGTTTCCTCACGCGCGAAAGACAATTAAATTTATATGTTTCCTAGATTTTCTGATTCAAATAAATATTATTAAGTATGTAGAAATTAAAAATAAAGCCAAAATATCCGTAAACCAGACCCTTTATGAAAGTTAGGTGATCATCTTGGGGGGGGGGGGGTTAGTTCTAAAAATATCAAAAGTCATGTCATTCGTGAAAATGTCAGTTTATGAAAGGTCATTAAAATGGAAGTAATTTTTTTAATTTTTTAATGGATACCAACTTGTGCGATTTTAAATTAACAGAAAATATATGTTTTATTTTAAACGAATTTTAGATTACATTATATACTCGTGTATAAACATAGTTCATGTATAGGGATAACCCTTAATTCTTTTGCATGAATTTAACCCCCATCAGAAAAAAATTACCTGTGCATAATGCAACTGATCACCGAAAATGTATGATTTTCAACCTCTTTAAAAAATGTCCTGTGTATAATGCGACCCCCTATTTTTTGCGTAAAAAGATGGTCATAAAAACTCTCACTAAACTCGAGTAGATGCGGTAAGTTTTTCTGGGCACCTCGAGGCGGTGTAATGGGTAGCAAGCTTGTATCGCTAGAACAATTACGACTGAGTAGTGAGTTCGATCCACACTGGGTGCGCCATACTTTCGGCCTTGTGCCACATCTAAGCTACGCTTGGAAAATCACTAGATGGGGCAAGTTTTTGTTCATTTTGCTGTCGGAAATTTCAAGCAATCTATTGCAACGAACTAATTTAACATCGAATGGTGCAATCGTTAAAAAAAACAGAGTAACCTTTTATCCTTTGGAAAAAAGGGCTTAATAGCTAAGACAGTTGTGTATTTCAAATTGTTCAGTGTTCAATAACGAGATGAAAACCGGCATTTCAAATGCTGATTTTCATGTCACACATGTCATCATCAAATACAAGGTTGAAAGAAGATGAACATCATTTTTCAACTTGCTTTTGTGCCATAAACTTTTAATAGTTTGCAAAAAGCACATGATTTTTTCTTCTATGTTATTGAAATGCAGAAGAAGTTTTACATTATACCTTTTGCTATGGCGCTGCAAAATAAAAAGAGGGCATTAAATCAGAAATTAAAGTGAAGAGTTCAATCAGATTTTAAGTTTAATGCTGGACAATCTCCTCACAGATGAAGAAGAGACTTGAAGTAACAGAAATGTGGTTCTACAGAAGGATGCTGAGACTACCA
>OZ038503.1:537500-545000 GCA_964036315.1 Acanthosepion esculentum
TAATTTTGTAGCAATACAAAATATTTATTATGCAATATAATTTTTCATAACTGCTATTATATACACTGATGTTCTTAAGTATATGTATATGCGTGTGTGTCTGTGCATGTGTGCGTGCATATATATATATATATATATATATATATATATATATAATGTTTTGGTGTCTTCTTTGTATCCTTTTAAATATATAAAATTTTATGTTCTTTTATCTATCTATCTATCTATCTATCTATCTATCTATCTATCTATGTCTCCGTTTCTCTCTCTGTGTTTCGCTCTCTCTCTCTCTCTCTCTATATATATATATATATATATATAGTTTTGCTATGCTTTAGGTAGAAAGAAAAATGCATTCATCGTCGACTAGAAATGTGTTTCTACAGAAGAATGCTGAGAATACTATGGAATAAACACGTAATTCACAAAGAAATTTGAGAGGAAATGGAAAGAAAAAGGTCACTTATACGTCATACCAGAAAGCGACAAATGAAATTTCTAATTGATGAACAAAGCGAACTTGAAGAGTTTAACTCTCACGGAATACATTGAAGGTAAGAGGAACAGTAGAAAGTAACCTATCTATTTGTATAAATGGGTAGAACAGGGATTTGAAGCAAATAGACAAACTTTACTAAAGACCGCAAAGGAGAAGCTGTGTAGAGCCATGATCGCCCACATTCTGAAGAGACATGGCATATAGAAGAATAATGAATGAATACATCATCTGGTTTTTATTTTCACTATATGCTAGATGTTGAAATGTTAACATTGTAAACGGTATCGACGAATCATTCGAATTTCAGCCGCGGTTTCTTGCATTCACTTCGCACTGATATGATTAGGAAAGGCTTGAATTCGATTTTCCCTACAATTTGATCCAGTGTCATATATCTTGAACAAGAATATATTGTGATGCTTGACTGTGAAGTGGTGGTGGTCGGGGGGGGGGGCGTTGTGCAAGCACTTGATTAAATCTTGACGTGGTGAAGTAAAAAGTTCTGACATGGATGTCATAGCGGTAGGTATGGCTTAAAAAAGAAGTTTCTATTTATTCACAAATTTATAGAGTAGGGTTTAATATTTTCATACGTACTCTGTCCCTTACGCATCTGGATGATCACGCTCTCCACATCTTCCTATCAATTATAGCTCTTAACAATGTTTGTCGTTTTACTATCCCCTAATCCCTCTTCTGCCATCCATTTACACAAGCTCGTTAGGTAGGTTACTCGCTGATTCTCTCTATCTCTCTTGAGTTCAGTACGTACTTGTGAGTGCCAACATTTCCAAGCCTCCTTTCCTCATTATGTAAACTAGAAATTTCAGGAGTGTCCCTCTGATTTTGCGTATAAGAATCCCTTTTGTTTCCATTTAATTTCAGACATTCACCTCGCTCATATGATCTGTCCATTGTATTCTCACCATCCTTCTGTAGATAACATCTCTGTTGCATGAATCAACTGTGAGGAGATTGTCCAGCATTCATTGTCTTATAGGAAGACTGATAATTCAAAGTAGTTCTTAGTTTCTAATTTTTCTGTTTTTAAGAAAAATACGCATGCAAGAAAGATTTGCATATATGCAAATGATGTACATAGTTTATTTGCAAGTAAACAACTAACAATGAAAAGAAAATGCAATAATTATAATAATTCCTTGCAATATTCATTATTTATCAGAAATTTAATATGTAATTATAAGAGAAATAGATGTATATCCTAAGTTAATATATAAATAAATCACGTTTACTATAGAATCTTTATGCGATAATTTATTTTATCGAATATAAAATAAATAAATTATTTACATATATCTCCATATCATATTTATAAGAAAGTGTCGTATCTACTTTTTAAAGTAAAAACATTAAGTATCAGACTCGATCTCCCTGAGTCAATTGGTTGAATCACATTGTAGTACCTTTCTTCTTCTACAAAGTGTTACCGAGAAAGAAAGTATTATCGAGTAACGCATTTTAGAACAAGAACACACACACACACACACACACACACACACACACACACACACACACACAAACACGAATACGCAGACACAAACAAACACAAACACACACACACACACACATATATATATATATATATATATATATATATATATATCACATCGAAATCGAGTTTGATGTTAAAAAATGTATGAAACTGATTTAGCATTTGGTTATAAGTGAAAATTATTATTATTAGTTATAATTATTCTATATATACTTATACCTTCTAAAGAAGATACAGTTTCTTGATAAAACTCTTGAATATATAGACAGGTTGACATAAATCTCTACTTTTGTAAAATTACAAATGTATACTCGGACACATATAACCGTTATATACAAGCTTTATAATAATAATAATAATAATAATTATATATATATATATATATATATATATATATATATATATATATATATATATATATATATATATATATATATATACAGAGTGAGAGAGGGAGAGAGAGAGAGAAAGAGAGAGAGATGTCGCCCCATACTTTCGGCCTTGTGCCACATCTAAGCTACGATTGGAAAATCACTAGAGAAAGAGAGAGAGAGAGAGGGAGAGAGAGAAGGGAGCATAGAAATCAACTCTGCATTTTGACTGTCATTTATACGCTTCAATGCTAACATCTGAAGGGGCGTGAAAATGACAGTGTCAGATTATTTTTCATGTTCGCACTGTCCGTATCTATAAACGTTCTATCTTTGTTATTGAGCAGTCTTCCCTGATAAAATATCACATTTTAAAGAATATAGATATATACATACATACATACATATATATATATATATATATATATATATATATATATATATAAATATATGTAATTTTGGAGAAACCTTTTGTTCGAGGACGTTTCGTCGCGTAGATAGATAAATGTAGATAGATGCTAACTAACAGAATGTGATAAATAGCTAGATGTAACCAAATTCAAATAAACATTTTCCGAACTCTTATCCTATGAAAAAAAAAAATATATATATATATATATATATATATATATATATATATTTATATATAAGGTGAATTTATATATCAACAACGTTTGTCCAATTTTTATTTACTTTTTTAACTTCTTATTATGTTGTTTTATGTGAGAAATAACGTGTATCGACAGTGACAGTAAAAAATACTCAGGTGAATACAATAAATTAAATTTCGTAAGTTAATTCTGAGATAAAACAACTTAATGGCAAGATAGAAATACTAAACAAAAAGTTGAACACACAGACCTTGTCTAAATTGTGGAATATATATACATATATATATATATATATATATATATATATATATATATATATATATATATATATATATATATATAGTCATCCACACACACACATACAGAGAGAGAGAGAGAGAGAGAGAGAGAGAGAGAGAAAGAGAGAGTTGATCCAGATAGATAGATAGATAGATAGATAGATAGATAGATATTGCAAGTTTATTTGACTATGTTATTAGTTAAGATTTACGGTTTGATGGATACTAATTTCCTTCCGCAATTTGGATATCGTTTGAAAAAAATGCTTTCACACTTTAAGAAATATCTTGAAAATTGATTGGTAAACTAGGTTGTAAATATTAAATTGTAAAAGTGGATTAGAAATGAAGTTGTGATTATATTGAATTCTTGCTCCTTTCTTACGGTTGCATTAAAGACTGGTTGAAGTAAGATATTGGCGAACATCAAAATATGTTTGTAACATTGAGAAACATTCAGAAATACACATTTATGGTTCAATTATTAATGGTAAAAAATATAATGTCATCTTTGCGCGCGAAAACGCAAACACACACACACACACACACAAACATACACACACACACACACACGGACGCACGCATGCACGCACGAAAAAAAAAGACATTGAAATATTCTCGTCCCGACCTACTTCTCCAGATATGATCAAATGTCAATTTTTATTTTGGAATACTTTCTGGCTTGCATATGTATGTGTGTGTGTGTGTGTGTGTGTGTGTGTGTGTGTGTGTGTGTGTGTGTGTGTGTATGTATATATATATATATATATATACATATATATATATATATATATATATATATATATATATATATATGTATGTGTGTGTGTGTGTGTGTGTGTATTCATATATATATATGAATATTTATATATAAATAATATATGTATGTATATGAATATATGTATACACCCCATATTTATATATATATATATATATATATAATTTAAAATTTATTCAAATTATAACGCGATTATCCATAAAAGTGCCATTTGAAGTAATATGTAATAATGTTAGGCCAAAATAAAATTTATCATATATATATATATATATATATATATATATATATATATATATATATATATATATATATATATATATAATTACTTATTCGAAAATTGTAACATAAATATGTTATAAAATCACTACAAAAATGGCCATTTTGTTTTAACACTTCTGGTGTCTTATCAAGTGATGGTATTTAATGTAGAATAAAGGGTTTTAAAAAGTTCAAATCAATCAAACACAGCTCAAATCTGTATTGAGCCCTCTTTTAAGAATAGTATTTGTTGGTTATTGGAATTTATATTTTATATATACCCTATGTTCCTGTGTTAAACATCGATTAATCTTTGCTGAACAATAATGAAAACGGCATTAATTTGTTTTAATTCTTGAAAAAGTCACCTTTAGACCAAAAACTTTATTTCACCATATATTTAATAAAGGTACAAAATCAAAATATTTCATAAGCTTTATTTTTAAATGATCTAATTCGATAATACTCATGTATTTTAACGCATTTAACAGTTTATAATTATAGCATAACATACAATCTTAAAAATATGCAAAAATTGCAAACTTGCAAAAGCTTTACTTTTCAATTTTTTAATGATGTAATTGAATAGTATGTAAGCATTTTTAACGCATTTAACAATATGTAACGATAGCAGAGCATAGACATTTGCAAATAAACCAAATCAAATTTTAGAAGGTTTCATAAATTTCTAAAAGGCTTCAGGATGTTCTAGATGGCTCTAGAATGTTTTAGAATGATCCGGAAAGTCATCGTCTTAGTTTACTTATATATGATTTTAGAAATTTTACTGTTAGATGTGATATTTTTATAAAAGTAAACTGATTTAAACACTTCCCCGTTATTTTTAACAAAATTTCATCGAATTATATTACAAGAATTCAATTATTTTACAAAAAATCAAAATGTTATAAACATAAATAGACTATATGGGCGTAGGAATCGACATTGCTTCAAAGTAATATTAATTTGTTTGAAGAAACTAGCAGTCAACATGAAGTGTTGATTGCTATGTCCAGACCTGCTATAAACAGTTTATCTCCAATATTGTGGACGTATTTACGTAATTTATAGATAAATATTTGTGAAGAGCATATATTCATTTATCGTATCTTTTCGAAAACATACATTCTTTTAAAATATCATTTCTAAGTGTAAATCAACAAAACATAACATAAACAGTGAAATGGCATTCAGATTTTCAGTCAGCGATGGAAGTACAGGAACACAGAATACTTTTAACATTTGCAAACAAATACATTTTAACAATTAGAAATGAAAATGAATTTCAGCAAACGTATACTGTCCATTCACGTACGCGAGCATGTGGGGGGCACACAAACACACACACATACATACATATATAATATATATATATATATATATATATATATATATATATATATATATATATATATATATATATATATCGGTATTTTACATTCGCCCTATTGTTCTCATGTTAAAATCCCAAATTTTCCGTTTTCGGTCGTTCTGCCATCTGGATTTCTTCAAGAAAATTTGGACTGAAATTCGAAATTGTCTGAAGATTACACAGACAGAAAACAAACGAAATCCGGACGAAACCTTCTCATAATATTAACAAAATGGAAGACATTAGTACGAATGTGGATATTGTAAATAATGATAAATATTCATACCAGAAATTCAACATATATATATATATAAATATATATATATATATATATATATATATATATATGTGTGTGTGTGTGTGTATGTATGTATGTATGCATGTGTGTGTGTAGTGAGATAGATACATAGATAAGAATGAGACTTATTCTAATTTATTCAATCCTCATACACACGAACACACAAGCACACACACGTACACACACACTCACACACAGACATATATAATGGATGTAAATAAGTAGATAGCAAGCTAGGTAGATAAATACATAGATATTATGTCTATGTGTTTTTATGCTGCCTTGCCAAGATGATGCATATTTAACACAGTTGTTACAAACTGAAAACTATTCACATACACACACACACACACACACATACACTCTGACAAACACACGAACACAATAGAAATAAGCTTAATAATTATATAAAACATCATTTAATAAACATAAAAATTAATTCATCCAGCATTCATTTTGAAAAAAATATACATATATTTTATACGATTTCAATTGTAATTTCCCATA
Source organism: Acanthosepion esculentum (assembly GCA_964036315.1). Classification (NCBI taxonomy): domain Eukaryota; kingdom Metazoa; phylum Mollusca; class Cephalopoda; order Sepiida; family Sepiidae; genus Acanthosepion; species Acanthosepion esculentum. The sequence continues at coordinate 543,986 of OZ038503.1, forward strand.
TGTTTGCCGAAAAACAACAGAAAATGACTTTTCATATGTTAACTTCTTTGTTTTTAGTTACGGAATATATCATATAAATTATCAGTCAATGCGAGTTCTATAAGTATTTGAATTTGTGAAAAAAACCTTGAAAATAAACATAAGTATGGTCTAATGTGATCGATCGAAAACATTCGGACAATACCTCTACACAAAACATTTTCTCATTTGTAAGAAAATGTATTTAAGAAAAATAGCTTATCTAACGCATATCAGCAAACTTATATCAATGAAAGACTCTGCCGAAGTAAACTTAATTTGCGATATATATATATATATGTATATATATATATATATATATATATATATATATATATATATATATATATATATATATATATATATTTCTCATACATTTTGCATTCATTGTACACATAAAATACTAAATACATTAAATAGATTAATTTATTATCATAGAGACACGGGTGCGCGCACATGCACGCACACACTAACAAACACTTGTATTAAGCACACAGCGCACACACACAGAGACGTGCGCATATATGCAACGCACATATACATATAGATAAATAGATAGATAAAAAAATGAGGCTATATAAATCATCACTGCTTGATAAATTGAAGTTTTACTCGTTAAAAGATCATCAGTTCACGCTCTTTAGATCGGCATATTTTACCGTTCACTTGAGTCAATTTTAAAATACAATTACCCCCCCCATATATATATATATATATATATATATATATATATATATATATATATATATATATATATATATATATATATAGAGACAATTTTATCTGTTTTAATATTACCACTTGAAACTGAGTATGTGGAGCTGCGTATTTATTTAAATTTTTTTATTGTATTGTCAATTTCGATAAAATAGCAATAAATATTTCGAAAAACATTAATTAAAAAATACTCAAGTTTTCAAAATGATGTCTCATAACTCGTTCATCATACTTAGGATCATCATCATCATCATCATCATCATCATCATCATCATCATCA
>OZ038503.1:547500-557500 GCA_964036315.1 Acanthosepion esculentum
GCCATTATCAAAGATGACAATTACACAATATATTAAGCAATACACGAACAAGAAATTGATGATAGTCTGTTATTGTTTACATGGATGATTTCCAAGCAATATATATATATATATATATATATATATATATATATATATATATATATATATATATGTATATATGTATATATATATATGAATATATGTATATATATATATATGTATATATATATATATATATATATATATATATATATATATATATATATATATATATATATATATATATAAATAAATAATGTATTGCTAGTATTCTTACTGTAAATATGTATGTTCTTTATTTGCCAAATGCTGAGGCCCTAATAGGTGTTACCATTCTGGGTCAAGGTGGACGTTGAGAGGTGGATCAACGCTCCTCAAAACCTCCAATCTCCCGTCATTGACATTCTTACCGAATGTAGTTTATCGTCATACCCAGGACTTGCATTACACTGAACCCAATTTATTACATTCAAACACAATAAATAATTTGAGTATACGAGCCATCTATTTAATCTTTTCTGAGAAAATTACGGATATTTTTGTATACCTGTGTCGATACAGTACACACCGTTCATTTATTACATTAGAAGCGATAATTGCGTTGTTTCAATTGATGCTGTTCGAGCATAGTTCGAGCATAGTGAAAAGTCAGAATTTTGAGCGACGATTTCATCAAATTGGCAAACATACTCTGTCTATTTGAAATAATGTTTCTGCAAAGTCTTTCTACTCCGACACTTTTTTACCGCACACCACCGAGCTGACCTTGAATTTTCGCCTACCCCAATGAACAATGAAAGGTGTTCTCACAGGGAGGTGACGTGCCTAGAGAGAAACTATTGGGATTTAAACTCAACCCAGACTTAAAGTGGAACTCACACATACGACCAATCGATAATGATACTGGAAAAATGGTCGCTTCCCTGTACCGCTCCAGTAATTTTGGTTTGGTTTGTTTAACGGCATATCAAATACTTATGGGTCATTTAATGCCGAAATTTAATTTTCTTGGGAGCTTTATTAATTTTTTTCAGAAATATATTGCTGGTAATTTTTCTCTTTCTAATCGAATAATGTATTGCTGGTAATTTCTTTTACTATGAAACTGCATTCCTGGTATTACTATAGAAATGTATTTCCATACTTTCATAATGTTTTGACACCAGTTTTGAGGTTCACTATTTGCACATAGGTTCAGGTTAGATCTGGGAACAGCAATTAAAAGGTGGTCCTGTGCTCCTCAGAAGCTCCCGGTCAGAGGCCTTACTGCAAGACGTAGTTTATAGTTATACCCAGGACAAGCAGCAGTAAGTGCACCTCCTGCTATCTTATACGTTTACAAGAGCTGTAAATGGAGTACTGCTGACATATACGGACAGGAGCTGCACAGTGTTTACTTTCCAGTCTCGACAGAGTTCAAGAGCACTTCTGCGTCTTTGTGGGTGATTAATTATTTCCTCCACAGCTCTTTTCCTACAGACGAAACTCCGCAAGCCTCTCACTTCCATCAGTTCTAACTTACGTCTAAGACCCTCCATGCTACACACATTTTAGCGGACTACCCATATTCCCTTCGTATTCCATTGGTGTTATTAAGTTACACTCGAGCAGCTTCTTTCCACGAAGCATTGCTTTGTGGGACCTACTTCCACACCCCACACACATACAGCCAAACACAGACACACATACACAGATGCAAACAATCGAATTTTTCCTAATCCAGAGTTACCAGAAAGTTTCTTGAAAATGACCGAGGCAGTCGAAAGTATTTGAACAAAACAACAAACATGAACTTTGGACAGCAAATCAACAACTTTGAGCACAAGACTTAATACCTTTTTTTACACAGACCTTCTCCGTTCTAATTAATCAAACTTATTTGAATGAATATTTGCTACATAAATATACCTTATATATATATATATATATATGTATATATATATATATATATATATATATATGGTATAAAATGACAATTGGAAAAATCTTAGATTTTGCCGACACGTTTCGCCTTTCGACTTTTTCAAGGCAAAAATGAAATCGAAATATCTCTGTTGTTGTAGTTACATTAAAAATCCAAATTTAAAAAGATAGACGCTTCTGTCCAACCCATTTTTCTGGTTAATGTAAATTACCTTTATAGTAAGGGTTTTTTTTTTCATGTCGACAATACAGTTAAATTCCCAGATCAATTTTGTGGATAAGACAGATTGGTATAAAATGACAATTGGAAAAATCTTAGAAAAAAAAATCTCTTACTATAAAGGTAATTTACATTAACCAGAAAAAGGCTTGGACAGAAGCGTCTATCTTTTTAAACTTGGGTTTTTAATGTAACTATAACAACAAAGATATTTCGATTTCATTTTTGCCTTGAAAAAGTCGGAAGACGAAACGCGTCGGCAAAATCTAAGATTTTTCCAATTGTCATTTTATACCAATCTGTCTTGTCCACAGAATTGATCTGGGAATTTAAATATATATATATATATATATATATATATATATATATATATATATATTTAGTCATGTTTCAATAGTATGTCCGATCGGTTTGATAAGGTCAAATTGGCATCTGAACTAAAAACTGACCTGCAATCTGTTGGTAGCTGTACGAAGGAATGACTTGTTAATTATAAGACTTTTAAAATGAAACTGCACTCTTTTAATCGTCTGAGAGAGACACGATTTTGCTTTCCATGAGCATGACTGATGCTAACCTCCAGGACAGTTGCTCATTTTGTCTTCTCAGGTCATATATATATATATATATATATATATATATATATATATATATATATATATATATATATATATATATTAATAAAAATACATAATACCCGGAGTTTCAGGGTTAATGCAATCTTCAGGTACTTATCTTTGATGAATTATTACTATTATTAAATATTGTGAGGCGGTATCCTCATTCACTTACTTAATTGGGCTATATCGTCATCATCATCACAATTATGATCGTCATCGTGATCACCATAATGATCATCATCATCGTCATAATTATCATTATCGTTATCATCTTCAACATCATCGTCATAGTCATCATCCTTATCATAATCATCATCATCATCATCATTATCATCATCATCATCATCATCATCGTCATCGTCATCGTCATCTGTCCCATGAACACATAACCAGTTTCTTTTATATATCAGGGTTGAAAGTCAGAGAAGTATTCATTCATGAGCAAAGCATCCTGCGCAAGTAGACCTGTCTGAACCTATCCCTCTCCATGTCAAACCACAGCTGGTGTACTTCAACTTAAAGGCTCGTTTTGGTCACGGACACGTGACCGTTGATACCTTCGGGGGAAACACTCTGCTCTAGCCACTAACTTAATTCAAGGATGCCCTCCCGCCTAACGATGCCGTGTCATTATCGCTATGGCTGCATACATAGGTATGCACCCCATTCTACCCCATTGCGTTAGACGACCGTTCATCCTACAAGATGGTTCATCCACCCAATGGCAGGTCTTGATTTTAATCCTGCTAGTTGTATAGCCAACCTCCTCGCCAGAAAAACCTGGCGGAGAAAATGGTTTATTTATCACACAGCGTAGTACATAGTTAGAGGCTGCCAGTACCACTCGTAGTAGACGTGACATAAATACATAACTGTATACGTAGAGACCGCCAGTATCATAGTGACGTATGATCTGATGATTGCTTAACGCTGAAACTGAGTCATCTATCTCTGTCAGTCTGTTCCTATCTCTCTATATGTTCAATGTTGTTCATTATCTATCTATATATGTGTATGTATATTAAAATTATTTTCACACCCAAAATGCACAAGCACCACAATATAGTGTTGGGTTAACAGAAACAAAAAAAAAAAAACTACTGCGCCTTCTTCGATGAATTCTTAACGTCAAGAAAATGATTGGACAACTGGTAAAGGATCACTGTAAAAATAAGTAGACACACTATGTTTATATCATTCAATGAAAAGTATTTGAATATATATATGTGTATACATCTATGTAAGAATGTATTTATTTATAGACACCCAAAGCAGTACTCAATACAAAAGAATTCTCCCAAAAATGCTAAGTAAGATAAGATTTTGGGAAGTGCATCTGTTCGAGATTTTTTTAGAAATCTCGCATATGTAAAAAGCTATGTTAAACTGCCCCTTTTATCCGAATGACACTATCTTCATGAAAACATATGTACTTCTTTCAACATCTTCTTCGTGCTAATGCGTGGGTATATTTTTCTAATTAACTTTCACGGTTTTCTATAATTCTTATGTTTGTTGGGTGTAACTACATGGAATTTAATGAGGTTTATAACATGGCTGATATATTCTCAACGGGCTTTAAATATTACAAGCACAAGTGACAATGGAAGACAGCTGATTGTTCCAAGAACGCATTTCATGTCATCTGCTACAGACCGTAGGGATTGACTTACTGGTTCATGTCATCAGAACCGGAAAAATTTGTGATTATGAAGTGATGTCAATCGCCTTTCATGAGATCAGTTAGTGTCACACCAGTTATGGGAGTCACGGATTTCACTAATATTTCTTGTGACATCAAACAGAACCAGCGAAAATCATTATAGGTCAAACACTGACTTCCATAAAACCTGCATGATAATCTGATAATCTTAGCCGATCGCCCCAATCACGAACTCGACCGTCTGTTCTAAAGAGCTGCAAACGTGGTTCGTCTGATAAGGTGAGACGCTGCCAGCCAAGCTTCCGCGACCATATGGCGATAATCTCTAGCCTAAATGGCATATTCTTAAACCTGCACCCTCTTTTTTTTTCCAGACGCCATTTGCTAGTCAATTTCTATTATATATATTTGAGTAATAATAAATGTCATTCATAGCTAAATAGAAACAATTTATAAATATATATATATATGTAAAGATAGATATATTGACGTAAATTGGTAATACCGAAATCTAACGTTTAAAAATGCTAAATCAGTTTCATCTAAACAAAAATCGAGGGCAAAAAACTCAGCATGGCGACTAAAAAATATACACTCCCAGTATAATGTAAGATTCAAACAAGAAATATGACCTCAAAGGATAATTATCTTTAAAATCTACCACTCCTTCTACTTATAAAGCGATGGCTAAGAGATTCAAGTGATAATCGAGATTAGCCCGTACTTAGCCGTGAGAACATATGTGGGCTATAGGACAGGACACATTGCTGGTTTTTAATCAAATGTCCAGCTATCACTAAACCTGATACATTAACAGGCTTCTGTAATTTATCGACCATTTCCTTGCGAATATTGGCTGGAACGAGAGGTGGATACGTGCTTCTAACCTTTGACACGTTCAGCCTACAGAATCAGCAATGCAGTGACATCTGAATTTGTAAATAAAAGAATGAGTATGATGGCCGCAATATATTCTGGGTACAAAAAACAACACTTGGACTGGAGAAAAAAATCGGATTGGAATTGTATATTTCTGTTGTCGTTGTGCACATGTTTTTGTCTCGATTTACTTTCTGGCGAGAGAGGACCGATGAGGACCGATTTAATCGCTGTTACATTTCGACATTACAAACAAAATATAGGGCAATATATATTTTTGTTCAACCTTTTCAATATTTATGCTTTTATTTGTCTAATAAAATGGTGTACACCTGTGAATATATATATATATATATATATATATATATATATATATATATATATATATATATATATATATAATAAAAAGATTTAAACACTAATATTCCATGGTTATACTTTATTCCATTGGAATCGTAAATACGATCCAATTCATCAGACCTACAAATTCAAAAAGAAAACAGAAGAAACATCTCCGTGAATAAAAAAATAAAATTTAGTGAGAGTGTATGTATGAGAGTGTGGGGCGAATGCTAGAGTGAATGAAAGCCAAAGGGAGGGGTAACAGACGAGAGAAGAATAGGAAGGTCTGAAGATGAAGGGCGATTAAAATTTAACATAGAGAAGTTTTTAAAAAGGGCGAGGCAAAGACGGTTTAAGTGAGAAAAATATGCATATTTTCAAAAGTCTGATACATTAAAGATACACCGGAAGAGTGTATCCATTTCTTGGTGACATGCACTCACAATAGACGATAAAATCTTAAAGTTCAGAAGATGAGAGATAGAGAGGAAAAGAAAAAGGGGTGGGAGGAGGTGGGTTGGGTTATAAAAGGGCCACTGTGTAATCAAGAAAATTAGACAAAGGTAATATCGACTACAGGTCAAAAATCTAATATAAACATAAAAACATAACGATTATCCAAACTAGCAAACTTTCAAATACATAGCGCGTCACATAAACATGCACAATGATACATATAGATAATCATAAAAGTCATTCCATTAAAATGTCATACCAGAAGTTATTGAACCAAGATGGTACTGTCACAAGTGACAACACGTTATAAAACCGTGTTTATGTTTTGAATCGTTTTTTGTGTCTACATTTAGAAAAGATCTCACTACAAATATTTAGCAACTCATCTTGATTCTTATCTCTAATATAATTTTTTTTCCGCAATGCACAGATCACATCGATCACGGAACTCATTGGGGTTTTTTGCTCTTGATAGGCATCTCCATTCGAAAAGTGGGGTTTACCCTTATCCACCAGATCCCAGTAGTGTTTGGATAAGGAAGTTTTATTTTTGAGGCATCTATATCTAAAAGAGCGTTTATGGTTGTATAGACGCTGCTTCCAATTACCCGCGGATATACCTATATATCTTTTTTTCTGGTTTATATTTTCCCTGGGGAAGATTGTTGCCTCGTACACTACATTTTCATACCTACATTTACCCCCGATTGGACAAAGGTCTTTATTCCTACAATTGCAGGTAAGGTTACTAGACTGAGTTTCATTACTATAGTAGTTTCTAAGTATTCTACAATTATGGGAAGATATAATTTTCTCCATATTTCTAACGCATGAATAACTAATTTTCAGTGTCTTCCCATTGAAAATTTTATGTAGTGGATGTTTATTATGAAAGTGTTTATCTATTAATCTTAGAAAGAAACTTCCTATATCAATGTTAGAGAGCCTGCAATACGGTGCGTTAAACCATATTACCTTCCTCTTTCTGTTTTTAGTTCTATTATTATTCTGATTTACTAGTTCTCCGTTAAAGTTTAATTCTTGTCTAAAACCACTATTTTTGAGGACCTGGTTGTATATAAATTTATTATCTTCAAAGATATTTTGGTTAGAAGAAAGCCTATTTATTCTCGTATTCACAGTTTTGGGGATGTGATCTATCACAGATTTAGGGTGGTTAGAGTGGACGTTGATGTATAGGGGAGTCTGATCAACTTTATGGAAAGGTTTAAAGGTATTATTAGATAGATTAAGTGTAATATCCAAAAAGTTGACAATTTTCAGGTTGGAAGATATTTCAATCTTAAGGCCTAGGTATTTGAAGGCTCTAACTATCTTCTTATGTAAGCTGGAAGTTAAGGAGCCATTGCTATTAGGGACAAAGATTAGACCGTCATCTCTATAAATACCGACTTGGTTAAGGCTAACTACTCTACTTAAGGCGTCTAGAATATATATGCCCACTACATCTGCAATTTGGGCAGAATCGAAAGCTCCCATAGCCACATCGAAATTTTCATTATTCTTCTTCACCCAAATATAATCGTCATCGTCGTTGTAATTCGTTTCCAGGATAGGATATGAGGTTTTTGTCTCTCTCTCTATATATATTTGAGTTTGTGTATGTATGTGTTTATACCTATGTTCACATATTATAGATCTTTATACCCTAAAGATTCAGCTGAATTGAGAGAAGACATTAGCCTCTCAACTAAGCAAACACCAGCAAGGAAAACTGTTATTTCTGGCTAGATTTGCTTGAGCGGGTGGTATAATGGATAAGACCTGTGTATGTGAAACTCGGTGCGCTGAGTTCAAATTCCGATGAGGTTCATGACATTCATTTATTCGGAAATACTCTTGGGAAAAGTATGAATGTATATCCTCTCCGATGGTATGAATTAAACAGTATTCTGGATGTTTTTCTACCTTAAATAACACGCAGAGTGTTGATAATATCTTGCAAGATTAATTTTGAATAATATATATATATATATATATATATATATATATATATATATATATATATATATGAGAACAATAATTTTAATTTATGATATATTTATGAGTAAAAGTGCTCAATATTAGGGAAAGGGTTAGGTTCAAGCATGTAACAGACTTTCATCAATGGGTGTTGAAACCAGTGTACCCACCATGTATATATATATATATATATATATATATATATATATATATATATATATATATATATATATATGCGTGTGTGTGCGTGTGTGTGTGAAAGTATGTCGGTTTATTACCTCATCAAAATCGAAATTATTTCTGTTACACACAAGAGTTTATATATATATATATATATATATATAGATATATATAGATATATATAGATATATGTATATATCATAAAGTTATAATATTATATATATATATATATATATATTTATTTATATATATATATATATATTAAAAAGAGAGGTTTTCACTGGTTAGAAAACCCAAAACGTATAGAGAGATTATCTCTTGGAAAATCCGAAATATATGGAAAGAAAAAATCATTTTAGAGGGCCCAGTCCGAACAAGAAGGCCAGTTTAGAAGACACAATACCCAAAGTAATAAACCTATCTACGTATACACGTGCAAAGGGTGAAATCAACGTATTAAAATTAGGCCTAAAATTCTGTTCTACTCCGAAAAGCAATATAACACAACTAAAAATGACCTTACAGAATTTGAACGCAAATTCAGACTAAAAAAAACATTTAATAATAAAGGAAACATTGCAGATGAATCATTAGTAAAAAATAAATCCAATTTTTTCCCAAACAAAATAATAATACAAATGAGCTGAACATACTTTTGGAAAAAACTCTGGAACCTTGACCTACAAAAAATTATAAACCATTCAAGAAACATACATACAAAGACAAGCTCTAGAGAGCATTCGTAAAAATAACAACATAATTAAAAAGGAAGCAGATAAAGGCAGCACTATAGTGATCATGCTATAAAACAAAATTCTAGAAGCAGTAGGGGATAAGAACAACTCGAAATTAATCGCCACCAACTTAGACAAAAAAATATATAAAAGATTATAAAACTCTTTACGACACATAACAAAATATTAACAAAAAAGAAAAGGATTTTCTAAGAAAGTTTGCGCCGAAGAAAAAAGGAATTTCTACGGAATACCAAAAATTCACAAATCGAGTGAAATAAAAACAGCTATCCAGACACAAAAATCTGAATACATTAACCTCTCAAACACCAGTGACCTTACATTCAGACCCATAGTAGCAGGACCAGTCTGTCCAAATACCAGACTCAGTAACTTAATAGACACAGTACTACAACCATTTACTAAGCAGATTAAAAGCTACGTCAGAGACGATATTCACTTCTTTAGCTCCATACCACAAAAAGTTGATCCAGGAACACTTATGGCTACTTCTGACGTCAGTGGCCTATATAGCAAAATACCTCATGAATTAGGTAAACAGGCAATCTCATTCTGGATTGAAAAACATCCAGAAACACTACTTCCCATATTTACTAATGAGTTCATTGTCGATAGTATAGACCTAATTCTAAAAAATAACACTTTTGAATTTGACAACAGAAACTACATCCAAACCCTAGGTACCGCAATGGGAACGAAAATGGCACCAAAATATGCCACTCTAACATTAAGTTACCTAGAGGAAAACCTATATGAACAAATAGAACAAATATATGGGGAAAAAAACCACTTCAATGAATCGTGGAAAGAATATTTAGATGATTGCTTCATTTTCTGAAATGATAGCCTCACACGCATGGACACGCAGCGTACACACATGAGTGTCAGATACACTGGTCGAACCGCATACATATATTTACGTACGCACGCGCAAACAGATATCCATGACGAACAAACA
>OZ038503.1:562500-615000 GCA_964036315.1 Acanthosepion esculentum
GTGATAAATCTGCATTCCGGTGTGATTGTGATTTGCAAAAACATTCGTAACGCGCTCTGTAATTATTGTAAAATTTATTTTTCAATATAAGTGAGGAAACCGGCAACATATAAGAATGTAAATGCCATTACATGTTATATGTATTTTAATATCTTGTTGATATATTCGTAATAAATTTTGCTGAGTGTCATTTGGTTGATTTTGATATAGAGGACCTCGAGAATTTTAAATTTTTGTTTATTATTTTCGTGGTGTAGTATATTGGTGTTGTCAACAATTACTTTTCTGTATTGTGAAGGTAGACAGCTATATATATATATTATTTTATAAGTCTTTGTTTTTAAATATTCCTTTGATATTTTCTTCTTTGATGTTTTCCCCATTTGCTACAATGAATTGATTAACTTCCGCCTCGATTGGCACAAAGGCAAATGCGGGGGAAATATATTTAGAGGAGAACTGTGTTGCGCCAATCTTGCCAGCAAGGAGAGTCTGTCTGTAAATTTTAACATTAATATTTGAAATTACTTTTTTAAAACTTTTACTGGTGATCAAACAAAATCAACTTTGGAATTACACCGACACCCACACCCGCACGCACACAAAGAAACACACACACACACTCTCTCTCATACACACACACACACACGCACATATATACATATATATATATGTGTGTGTGTGTGTCTGTGTGTATATATATATATATATTTTAATAAAATAACATCTTAAAAACACGCCCTCACACACACATGCATATATATATATATATATATATATATATATATATATATATATATATATATATAAATGAATATGATAACATTTTAAACACACACACACACAAACATATATATATATATGTATATATATATGCATAGCAGTTGAATTTTCCCGTCAACAATCTATCTATCGATCAAGAATCTAAGATTATTCATACTTCTACCTATCTTAGCTTGTTAATATATATGTATGTATCTGTGTTCACAATTGTTTGTTCATATCTATCTATCTATCTATCTATCTATCGATCTATCTATCTATCTATCTATCTATACGCTTACATTCATATAACTTCTTACTTCTAATTCCCCCACACACGCATTCATACACAAATATATGTAGATGTGTGTGTGTGTGTGTGTTTAGTATATAATGGAAAGCTGTCAGAATTTACATGTCATTATACACACATATGCACACACAGACACGCACACGCGTGCACATACACATACATATACACATATATAAATATGTCTTGTCATCACCGAATGGCGACATTCTGTTCGGTGCGTGAAAAAGAAAAAGAAAAAGGCTGAACTTTGTTTTCAAGCATGACACAGATTTTTGCCATTCAGTGTTGACCTCAGATTTACATAAGCTTTATCTATATATAGGTATATTTGTTTTACTATGTATGTATATATATTTCTTTAATCATATCATCCAATTCAAGGCAGTATAGCCACTAAGACACAAGGGGTTACTGAGTATGAAATAATAAGAAAGAAGAGAAATAATAGAAGAGTAATCAAGAAGACAGTAGATAAATAATGACATTACATTTAAAGTTGGCTGGAAAGCATGGAGCCGAGACTTGCGAGAAAAGAAACTCTTTGCACAGAACTTAGGGTTACCTCTAGACAATTCAACTGTTGTTGCCGCCAATCTAGTAATGAACTTAAATTCATAAAGTCAAGGTACCATAGAGGAAATTACCATGAAAATATTTATAAAAAAGGCACAGGGAAGCGAAATTACTGTGGTGGGAAAGTGAGTGAAGATATCAGGTCAGAACCAATAATATTGTTGATTCTTCTTTGGATTTTATCAACATATATATATATATATATATATATATATATATATATATATATATATATATATATATATATATAAAAGTGAACATAGAAGTCAGCACTTAGAGGCGACAGTCTGTTTCATGCTAGTGCAATCGTCAGGCAACTCAGGAGTTGCCTGACGATTGCACTAGCATGAAACAGACTGTCGCCTCTAAGTGCTGACTTCTATGTTCACTTTTATATTTACACACGCTCTATCTCTGATATTGAGCACTTTATCCCATAAATATAGCACACATTAAGTCTATCTATCTATCTATATATATATATATATATATATATATATATATATATATATATATATATATATCCTTTAATAGGAGTTTTTGAAGATTCAGGCCGGTAGAAAATAAAATAAATAAATATACTATTTAATAAATAAACGGAGTGTCTACTCAAATAAGAGTATCCTCTAAAAATATCGTTTAATTTGTCTGTATTTGCGCATGCGTTTAAGACAATTTGGAAATATTCATCTTGACAATTTCGAAGTTGATCAGCAGAAAAAACAATTTTATTTAAAAAGAAAAGGGTAAATATAAAAAAGTTTATGTTGCTAAGACGAAACCTGATTTTCGTTTATCGACTAAATTTTAATTTCTAAATTTATGATTTGTGATTCCTTCTAAACATTATAGTGAATAACCCTAACCCATACAGGGTGCGATGGATGAATTGCAGAAATTAAGCCAAAATGAAAATAACACAAACATCAAATTTTAGGAGATATATTTACCAACATTTACACTTGAAATTCTTGTTTAAGTTGGTGAATGTTGCCATAATCCCTGACTTCATTTTTGATATACAAGGAATTTTGTTTGTCTCTCGCTCAACTGCGCCCACACATAATAATCAAGGGGATTGCAGTCTGGGGAGTTAGATGGCCAGATGTAAAAGGTGATGTGGTCGCAGAAATTGTCTGGCAGCCATGTCTGTGTTCTTCTGCTTGTGTGGCATGGCGAAGAGTCCTGTTGCCGGAAATAGGGTCTTCTAGCAGCCACCTCCTTGACCAAGGGCAGAATCACTTGATGTAGGTCTCCGTCTTGAGTCTGAAGCCCTTCACTAACAAATTTTGGGGTTATTTTCTTATCAGAACAATCAGAGTGAATTTTCGAGTTTCCGTACCTTCGTAATCACCAATAAACTCATCCGACTCTTTCCGAATCTTCTGCATTGTCCTCAAATTGACACCAAATCTCTGAAATATTCGTATTGAAGCTTCAGGCGCAAATGCCAAGCAGCATGCCGTTTCCAAATTTATGGTGGAGTGAATTGCGTCATTGTGCTCTCCTTCTCGCAGATGTAGCCTAACTGACGCTACAATACTGTGCAATCTACAAAATCAAAACAAACAACGCGCATGCGAGAAATTCAAAATGTAAAACAATTTACCAATCGCACACTTTGTATATGATGAACTACTCTTATTCTCTGTCTCTGTCACCTTTTCTACCTTTCTCTGTCTCTCTATCTCTCTCCGTATATATATATATATATATATATATATATATATATATATATATATATATATATATATATATATATATACACGCGTGTGTATGTTTGTGTATGTGCGTGTTCGTGTGTGTGTGTATGTATGTATTAAATCTTGCACAGTGAGCAGTGGTTGAGATAAATCAATGCTCGATGTAGAATAATGGAATTTACATCTATACTACTAATAAATATACATTTGTTCCTCACCTTTTGATACAAATTTTAGTTTCATGCAGGTATCAGTTGACACGCACAAATTACAAACTGGCTGTTGTAATACCTCAGTATTCATAGCCTACTGGAAAAATACACGAGTAGTCCATTTATACATGTAAATATGTATATGAATATTTATTATTAGTATATACACACATACACATACATATAGATAGATAGATAGATAGATAGATAGATAGATAGATAGATAGATAGATAGATAGCTGCCTATATTATTGAGGTGAGGTTTTGTAATTATTTACGTTATTTACATTGTTGGGAATATTGTCCTCATCTTTTGTTGCCATATCACCTGAAGAATGCCGGAGCTTACAACGGCTGAAACGTCAAGAATATGACAACAAAAATGAGGACAACTGTCCGAACAATGTAAATAATATAAATAGATAGATAGATATTGAAATAATATCAGTGTGATTCAGTATAGAGAACTATATATATATATATATATATATATATATATATATATATATATATATATATATATATATATATATATATATATATATACAGATGTTCGCCAAATAAAAAGCACAAAAGCCATTCAAGGCTGAATGTAATTTTGTGGTGCTGTTGAGAAAGAGAAGTGTTCAAATCTGCGTTTTACTTTGAAGGCCAAATCAAATTTTTATTTGGGATGCTGTAGACCACTCGGCCAAAGGGAGCGTCATGCCCCCAGCAAGTTTCACTTAATCTTTTGACAAAATCTCGAAATCCCATCATCTGTTCAATGTTTGCTTCGGAAAATTAAAGAAATCAGTTTCAAAGGAATCAATGGACTTTTTTCCGCTATTATTTCCTACTAAATCGTATGAAATAATGATGGATAAAATTTCCATTCATTTCTCATTGCAATCAACACCATCATTTAACAAGACACCAGTAGTGTTGAAACAAAATGGCTATTTTTGTAGTAATGCTATACATGGCTATGTTATAATTTTTAAATAAATATTATTCGCCCTACTTTGTATTGGTCATTTTTTTTAAATAACGGTTTTGATGATTGGATTTTTTCTCCATTTATACCAACCCTGGACATATATATATATATATATATATATATATATATATATATATATATATATATATATATATATATATATATATATATATATATATATATTTATACTGGTGTCTGCCGTCGTTTTCGGCGTATGAGAGTAAAGAATCTTAATTCTTTGGACAGGACTGCCAGAGTACTCGTACATTTAATTTAATTATACTGTTGAAGGCTTGTGCAGAATCAATCAGTCGATTACATAGAACTGGTGCACATAGTGTGCCAAAAGGTAGTCAAACGAACCTGCTCGGATTTTGAATTCAGTGTTGTTCTTTTGGTACCGAATTCTATAGGACACTGTCTGTTCTGCTACTAAACACATAGCCCTTAAAAAAATGGATTTATACCTTTACCAAGGTCATCCGTGCATAAATGAATGTAACGAATTCAAAAGGACTTCTCAACCCGAGCCGCTGACTACGCCGTACCTTCACACACACACATAAACACACACACACACACACACACACACACACACACACACACACACACACATATATATATATATATATATATATATATATATATGAACCCCAAGAATTAACAACGACTTTATATATCTAGAAAACCGGAATTCAAAATCAAAATGGCAACAAATGAAATAAAAGAGGAAAAAATAGAAAAAGAGAGAAAAGTTTAAGGAGTGCACAGTGAAAAAAAAAATACGGAAAGTACAAAATAATCACGATATTCTACGCGTACACACATACGCGCAGCCGGGCGCATGGACGCACGCGAGCTACGCACACAGATACGCATGCACGCACGCACGCACGCACGCACGCACGCACGCACGCACGCACATATAGACCCCCTCCAAAAAATTGCAACAATGCGTGCAAATATAAAAGAATAATCGAGAAGTACAAACAATTGCTTATACCCACCTGACGTTCATTTATGCAGGTTTCATTAAAAACGACAGGTAAGGTATTACGATTAACTTTTTTATTTACATTAAAGTGTTTTCATTTTTGGACACAGAGTGTGTAGAAACTGTCCAAATGTTCTATAATTCCGAGTAAGTTTGGGTAAACTTTTAGCCATTATCAAGGATGATTTTATTTTTCCAGTTTTATTGAGTGTGTGCGTTGTGTGTATGTTTTTAGTATTATAGAGATGCTTTATTTTCCGAACACAGTCAGCACATTGTGGCCGTGTTCGTAGTTAATATTATTAAGAGTTGGCTTTTTCCTTTTTTTATTGTTAAGGCTTCCACATATTCTTATTCTTTTTTTTATATATTTTTAATGAAAATATAAAATCACCCTTGATAATGGCTAAAATTATAGCCGAAAGCGATCGGAATTATAGAACATTTGGACAGTTTCTAGACACTCTGTGTCCAAAAAAGAAAGCACTTGTTCGAACACAAAATAAAATTAAATAAAAAGCATAATCATAGTATGTTGTCTGTCGTTTTTAATTGACATGCACACACACACACACACACATATATATGTGTGTGTGTGTGTATATATATATATATATATACACACACACATATATATATATGTGTGTATATATATATATATATGTGTGTGTGTGTGTGTGTATTTTGTTTGTGGGATAAGAATGAACAATATCGGCGATTCAGCGTTTATAGGTATAGACAGTTTAGTCATACATTTAAAAAATGTTCTAATGTCTGAAGATTGCGTTGAGGCATAAAACTGTGAATCCCTACACAGCGTCTATCAATCTGTCTATTGATCTCTATCTGTAGATTGGTGGTTTGCCTCGAGTTTACTGAAAATAATTCCGTATTACTCCATTCCGAAATTCTGACCAAATGACCAAACATCAGATTTTTTTCCTCTGAAAGTGTCGTACCGAGAACTTTTCAGCACCTCCCTCACATTTACCTGATCACTGAAATTCGATTCTAAAAGTTTGTTTTCGCGCAACATAATATTTACACGATACAAGTGTCTGTGTCAGAGTAACTTAATATAGATTGATCTCCTTATTAGAATAGTTAGTTAATATGTTTTTCAACAATGTGTCGAAACCAAGTCAATGTCGATATGTTTTTTGAAAATTGACGTGTACAATATCAGTTTCTTTGGATGTATCATATTGCTAGAATGAACTAATCGTATTAAATGTGTGTTTCAACTTGTAATTTTGATAGTGACATGTTTCACTAATTCTTTGATTTTTATCATTAAACGAAAGTGACAAGAGAAAATGATTTCGAACAATGAAAATCATTTCACTTGAAAGAAAGGTAGTTAACTTAATTAGAATCAAAGAATTATATAGAATGAAAAAAAAATGAGAAAAATTAAATATGTTTTTCGCTAATCGTTCTATTGGAATAGGAATATTATAACGGACCCTTAGTTTAATCAGAAAGAGGTACATTTTAATAATAATTAGTCTTAATTAGAATGGACAAATAATTTATTAGAAAACATCAATGCCTTCATTAGAATCAAAACAGTCATTCAATAAAAGATGACCAATTCTTTCATTAGAAATAACAAATATATATTTAATTAAAAATAACCAAGAATATAAAGAGAACTGAACAATTATTTAATCAAAATATCCAGTTGTTAGCTGGGAAAATAACCAATAATTTAATCAGCAATTAAAAATATTTTTATTATAAATAACCAATTCATTTACGAGAAAATTTCATCCATTCAATGACCAATATTTTCGAAATTACAGATTATTCAATTTCAAGGAATTAAGTCTTTAAATACAAATTTTCAATTTTTTGATTCGAAAAGACAACATACTTAATTAGAATTTACCAGTTTTTAATTAGAATTAAACAATTATTTAATTATAAATTATAAACTCCAAGTTAAAAATAAACACTCTATTAGAAATATCTGATTTTTCTGAGAATTGCCTATTCGTAATTATAAAAGTTCTTTTCTTTTATTACGAATTAATAAATTTTAATTACGAATGTCTAATTCATTAATTTGGAATTACAATTTTTTATTTAGTCCGATGATTTAATGAGAAATTATTAATTCTATAATTAGAAACTAGAAATATTTTAATTATTCTTAAATTCTAATTTGAAACAATTAATTCAACAATTAATTTAACAATTAATCTTTAATTAGAAATTAGAAATTTTTACTTAGAATTGACAAACATTGTCATTATTAAGTAAAATTAATCTATTAAAATGGACTCCTGTTTAATAAGAAATGACTAATAATTTAAGTAGAAATAACTAGTTCTTTAATTAACAGTGGCATATATTTACTAAATTTTATTTGAAATCTCTCATTTTTTAATTATCTACTAGTGATTTTATTATTATAAATGAAAAATGTTTTAATTAATAATTACGTATACTTTAAGTATAAATTAATTTTTGATTATTTAAAAATGACCAATTCTTTTATTATGAATTAATATTTCTCTAATTAGCAATAGCAAATAATTTAATTAGAGAAATCCCGGTTTTTAATTAGAAATGTACATTACTTTATTATGACTTGTCCTTGCAATAGAAATTAACAATTGCTTAAAGGTAAATTACAATTTCATTAATTTTAATTAATTAATTATTTAAAAAATAGTTTAACTAGAAATTAACATTTCTAAAGGAATAATTAATAAATAATTCGATATAATTCACTAATTACAATAAACTATAACTAGAAATGACAAATTAAATAGAAATGTCAAATTCTTTAATTCAAATTTACCATTTAAATTAAATATGATTAGTAATTAACCAATTCTGAATCAGAATTGATCAGTTCTTTAACGTCAAAGTAACAATACTCTGTTTTGAAACGCCTAGTACTTTAATGTGAAATATCTAATTATTTATTTAGAAATTAATAATACTTTAAAAAAGAAATAATTATTCAGGTTAAAAAGCCTAGTTCTTTAAGTAGAAATAACCATTTGTCTAACAATAACCATTTCCAAGAATGACTAGTTTGTAATTAGAAATAAGTAATTATTTAATTAGAAATGGCCATTTATTTAATTACATATGACAACATTGTTTGGAAGAAGGCAACCCAAGAAATATTTTTATCTCTAGATATTTAAAATGTATAATATTTTTCTCGATTTAATCCGAAAGACTGTGACAAGAATGTAAAATTTCTCATCTTCGCTGAACGAAGTCGAGCGCCTCGATTACTTTTCAGGATAAAAGATGATTAATATTTAATAAAATAACAAAAAGACAGCAAAAACAGTTCGCATGAAATAGGAAAAGGAGAAAAGAGTGCAGGAATTCATCAGGATCCCGATACACATTAATGAAATGTGTGAATTATTATTAGAAGAGATTTATCGTAGAAATTGATAACGAACATATTAAGGCATCACAAAATGAGAAAGACGAATTAAGTGAAGTTAAGGAAAAATTTATTTTTAAGAATAAATGAATCTAAAATCAGAAGTTCACTTACAAAAAGATAAAAGGAAATATTTTCTCTTCCCAAATGGATAATTCAATAGAAAAATTTGTCTAAACAAATTGAGGAATAATTTATATATTTGGTGTTGATATTTACACGTAAAATTTAAAATTATATATAACAAGAAAATTGAAGTGTTTATTAAAGATAGCTAGGAATATACGCGTCATCAAGCAATTGAAAATTAAATACTTTCAAAATCCACGACAGGATTGAGTTAAATTTTAATCAGTTCAGATAATCTGATAATGATATAATATTCACTAAAAGTTATTAACTTTTGGACATATTTCAGTTTTTTGTTTTAGTTTTTTATCCAGTTAAACATTTTTTCATCTCTAGAATTCAGGACAAGAAAACCTAAAACTAAATGATTCAATTAGAGATACGTTCAAATACATTTTATGGCACTAAATGTTATTTTTCTCTTTGTCTTTTTTTTACGAGGAACTCAACAATTACACTAAAATGAACCTACACACACATACACACACACACACACACACTGCCAACCTGTGATTTATACTGCAACCTTTGCCGAGCGTATCTTAGTTACAGTTTCTGGGAGAGTGCGCGTTATCTAGCCTGATCAACAGTCTGAACAAGGAGAGCACGCCCAAAACCTCGGTCACGATGAGTTGTGACTTTTTCAAACATTTTCCAAAGGCGATATTTATATATTAGGTTGGTGCAAAAATAATGTCGTTTTTTGACGTTCAACTTCATGTGAGAAAATGACATTATTTTTGCACCAACCTAATATATATATATATATATATATATATATATATATATATATATATATATATACCTGAAGAAAGAGAAACAAAACTTTACCTCTTTTGAAAGTTAAAAAGTGGATAGAGCCTAATGTCAGAATAAAATCATATATATTTTGGTTAATCCAGACATGGAAACGAGTATATGATTTAATTTTGCCATTAGGATCCCCCTTTGTAACTTTCAAAAGAGGTAACGATTTGCTTTTAAATTTCCCCAAAAAGCATTTGTATTATCGCCCGATGAGGAACAATTAAAGTTCCGAAACATGAAAGTTTTTGTGTAGCGATTTAAAATGTTTTTATTGTAATGTATTATAATATATATATATATATATATATATATATATATATATATATATATATATATATATGTTTCGTTAAAGACGGCAGACAAGGTACTGTGATTAAGCTTTTAATTAATTTTTCAGGTGTTTGTACAAGTTTCTTTCTTTTCTGGACAGAAAGTATGTAAAAACTGTTAAAAAGTTTTGCATTTCCAAGCGTTTTCGACTATACTTTTAGGCATTATACAGGAGGATTTTAGTTTTAATTTTAACTGAATGTACGGGTTGTATTATGTATTTAACAAGATTAATAGGGATGTTTCATTTTCCAAACACAGTCATCACATTGTGGGCGTGTTCATAGTAAATTTTATTGAGGCTTGGCTTTTTTATTTTTAGGGTTTTCATTATTTTTAATATTTTTGTTACACGTGATTGAGGTTATTATACTTGTATTTTTTACTCGCATGTTTCGGATGGAGTTTGGTAAGTATGTGTGTGTGTGTGTATTTAAATGAGTCCTTATGGAGCTGTGATCGAATAGGTGTAAGGTAAATCGTCTGGATAGGGCATGTAGTAGTGTGACTGATGTAATTATTTATGAGTTTTGTTTGATCAGGAACACTGTTCCTTAAGGGACATTTGAACTCATAAATATTTTGTTGGTTCTTTGTAGTTTTCATTGTGTAGGTGTGTTGCTATCTTGAAGATGAGTTAGCTGTTTTTAATTTTTTGTAATAGATAATTTAATGTTCTTGTTAGGTTCGATTGAGGTAGTGTATTTCTTTATGATATTTCTAAAGGAAGATTCATCTTCCTTATTTGGTTTTGTATGATGTATTTGGCTTTTGTAGAAGATGTTAATGTTATTGTTTTTGTACATGTGTTCAGTAGCCTTACGAGTTACTTTGGGAAGAAATAGTCTAATGGTCGATGAGGTAGCAATCATTGTTAACTAGTGTCTGTTTTGCATTGTTGATTTCTTTAAGGAAAGGTAGATGAGAGGATGAATACTTGTGTGCTCTATTTAGGAAATGTTTTATAACTGCTATTTTATATCTAATTGGGCATTCACTCTTCAAATTAAAGTGGCAAGAAATTTTGCTATTGGGTTTTTATATAATGGGGTAGTGAAAGTGTTGTTACTGTATTCCACGATAACGTCTCAGAATGGGAGTTTATTTTTTTTTACTCAGTTCGTAGGTATTTGTTTCAAATGTGGTTTTGAAAGTATCTTTTTCTTGTTTGATTTTTGTTAAAATAAAAATACTGCCTAAGTAGCGAACATATATTTGGGTTTAGTGACTTGTTTAGGTATCATGTTTTCTACATGGGACATGTAGTAATTGGAGAAACACGAGCCGAGCGGAATTCCCATTCTCACACCATTAGTTTAAGTGCAGATATTCTCGTAGAAGAGGACGTTGGTTGTGCGTGCATGTATTAATTTTTTGAGAATATTTGGCTTGATCGATGGAGGTGGAATGGAAATATTTGTGTACATTGAATGAAGGATTGCGTCAATAGTTTGATCAACAGGGACGATTGTGAATTCAACTTCGAAAATATCGGTTGGTTTTATACTTTTTAGAATTCGTGGCTTGATGTGATGCTGTAATTGCTGGGTACGTATGTGGTAATGATGACATTAAGGAATTTTGATAGATCGTATATAGGAGTTTGGATCTGGGAAATGGTTGGTCTCACCGAGTATCCGGTTTTCTCTATTCTTATATTTCTTTATAAATCGCAGTCCCTTTTCAGTCACCTTTTACGAAACATGTATAAAAGAGGGATAGCTGCCCAAATACACATTTCCCCAAATGCACACACACACACACATATAATATATATATATATATATATATATATATATGTCTCTGTGTGTGTGTGTGTGTGTGTACTAAGAATAAATACACGTTTCTTCCTTGCTGTTTGGTGACTCTCTGAGTTTTATGCACGTTGCAATCGTCAGATACATATTCAAAAAATTCTTTACTTTTTATGTATGTATACGAATATTTATGTGAATATATATATATTTTTTTCATTTTATAATTTTTTTTTTTTTTCTAATCTATTCGTTTTTTTTTAATAAACTCATTTTTAACAATTTAATATCGTAACAGTAGGTGATAAATATTAACTTATTACAACTTTCAATTTGTACCTGACGATTGCCACGTGAATGAATGTAAGAGTTGCACTAAAACGTGAGGGACAAATGTATGTTTCTCCTTCGTATAAATTTAAGCTTTGTTATTTTACGTCATGCAATATTTTATAACCACGAGCACTGACTGTGCCATATTTTATATATATATATATATATATATATATATATATATATATATATATATATATATATATATATATATATATGTATATATATGTATATGTTTATATGTATATATATATATATATATATATCAATCTATATATATGTATATATATATATGTATATATATATATATATATATATATATATATCTGAACTTTCAATATATATATATATATATATATATATATATATATATATACATATATATATATATATATATATATATATATATATATATATATATATATAAGTTTTATTTAAAAAAGATCCGTGATTAGGCTTCTTTTCAAATTATCTTACATTCGTTCAAGAATTTTATTTTATGGACATAAAGTGTGTAAAAACTGTCCAAATGCACCACATATCACGCCGATTGAATCTAGAACATTTGATCAGTTTATATATATATATCTGTGTGTACAGCAATGTTAGAAATTGCAGCGGGGCACAATCCCTTTGGTTAAGTATATTGGATGAGTTATACCACGGAATTTAGTGAGTAGTGGCACTATATCAAGTCTAGTTAGATACTTCTTCGTTACCGAGGCCCTTTGGTCCAGTGGTATGGCACTTCATTCTGGGTAGTGGATGCGCACTGGTGATTAATCTCAAATAGAACAGAACGGCCATCGTGTACTTTCTGCATTCTGTTGATGATTATTCTGGACTCTTTGAAATACTTTACACATACACACACACACACACGCACACACACAACACACACACACAAACACCATCACACACATTATATATATATATATATGTACATATATATGAGATGACGGTATATATATATGTATATATTTTTTCTTTGCAACAATCATTATAAAATGTGAAGTAGCATTGATTAGTGATGAGACGGCAAATTTTTATAATTTTAGCCGAGAGAAAGAGAGAGACGGGGGGGAGCTTTATCTTTGACTGATGTGTTGGAGGCATTTTTCAACTGGGACTTTGTTATAGAGGGATTTTATATCCTAACAATTCAATGAATCAAGAAATATATTATCCTACTAACGTTATCACATCTACAATCGAAAAAATATCTAAGCTCAACATAAAATTTGTTACTATTAGATCTTAAACAATAAAAGACTTAGTCAATACTTAACAAAACAATAAGCTAAAACCTGAAGAAGCAGTTTACTCCATCCCCTGTAATAACTGTCACAAAAATACATAGGAGAAACCCCACGGAAATTAAATAAAATATTATATGAACCCGAACGAGTCATTTTAGAAAACAAAATGTCAAATGCATTGATTGCCCACAAGAATGAGACTGGCCACAATTTTGTCATAAAAAACTCTATTCTGATCAAAGGAGAAATAATTAACTCCAACGAAAATTACTAGAGAGTGCCTTGATCGCAAGATCATCTACAGTAAATTTGCACTGGCTCTTACAATATTTCAAAATTTCCTGGCAGATCTACTAGTATCAGAGTGTGGGATACCTATTAAAAAAATTGATAGAAAGAAAAAGACTCTAAATGAATTTAGTTAGATTTATATAAAAACAATGCTAAAATTCCCAGCACACCCCGTTCGTGCGCATGTGTTGTCGCACCAACATAAATTTAGTCCGATGACGTGCTGAAGGACGAAACGCGTCGCAAGTAAACTTTTTCCATTTTGTAATACAATTACCCCAATACTGTTTTTGATATATAAATATATATCGTTATCTCATATATATATATATATATATATATATATATATATATATATATATATATATATATATATATATATATTAAAAGTAGACATTGTTTGAAACGCATTAGGCAAGATATCTAAATACTGAAAATTTACAAAGAAAATTAAAATTAATCATTTCAATATTTAGTCAAGAAATTTAGTTGTTACAAAGAAACATTTGATGTCGATGTCCAAGTGCATTAGTTGACATGTTCTCCTCCTTAATTAAAACATCACAAATTTTAGGCAAATAGCTAAATATTCGATTTAATTGACAGTTGATTTGTATTATTAAAAGCATTCTCATTTCGAATCAAGATATAGCTCTCTTCGTCGAGAGACTTAGTGGCATTAATCAGGTAGTTCAAAGGCGTGTTTAACAAAGTGTGTGTTGAAATTTCTCACCACAAAATGTGGAACGAGATGCAGAACTGTCTGGTAGAATTTTTCTATCACACGATATACCCAGAAAAAGAATAATAAAAAAAATCGCATTTTTTTAAAAATTCCCGAATAAATATTTGTTTTCATGTCAATGCTTAGCGTTGGATTTCTTATTTCAGCATATTTATCGAGATTGAATTAAACTGGTTACAACACAAAGGTTATCAAAGTCAATAGAAAAAGAATCTACATACCATATTTCTTTAGAAGGTGTGACAGCAGTCAGCAAATATGTGCCTACTCACTAGAATAAGTGCACGAAATAACGGAACTTATCATATCAGAATTGCTAACATTCAATTGTTGAAAATACATCAAACGATCTGGGTGGAGTTTTAGGTCTAGATAGACGGTAAATTCTAGAAATGTTAGCTTCAAAACGGCCGCCATAACTACCACCTGCTGACGAAATGGAAGTAGAGAAATAAATAAATTAAAGAGTTTCGGGATCAAGTGCCACTTGGCCGGATATTAGGAGACCCCGGTCGCGTGTTGAAACGAGGGTAGACTGAAACTTTCATACGCTGACTATGAAGGAGAGCTTCTAGAGCTGTGAAATCTTGCATGCATTAATTTCATTCCTTCTTCCTAATAACTGCATTATTTCTTTCCAGGTAAACTGACATCTGACTATTCAAAGAAGACTGTTCATCCTGTTGGTCAAAAGATTCCACAGCAGACAAGACGTCCTCATCACAGGGATACTAGTTCCAAGCCAAGTGTTTTTTCATGATGAGGAACAGTTGATAGTTAAATCCGGAGAATAGGGTGGGTGATCATCTAGTTAAAAGCCACAGTCACTCACAGCAGCCATTGAAGGACTTGTGAGCTGAAGCATTATCATGATGAAACAAAACGCGTTTCGTCAGTTTTCCTGGGCGTTTGGGTCTAATGTCCTTAGGGGCTAAGCTATTTTTCTGCAGGTACCCGATAACACCAAGATGCCAATTTTGTTTCATTTTTAAAAGAATTCGCGAGTTGTTACGTTTGAAGTCTTTTTTGAACAGTCAAGTGTCAGTTTACCTGCAAAGAAGCAATGCAGTTATTGATAAGAAGTGTTGAAATTAAAGCATGCAAGATTTCACAGCTCATTTCTCGTCGTGCCGTTAAAGTCACTTTTCTTAATCTTTATGATGATTTGCCGTGCCTTCCACGCAAAAATGAGTCAAAAACACAACAGGAAAAGATTTGCCTAGTCGTTGACAGGCTAACGAAAACCGCTATGTATGTTTACAATGGAAAAATAAAACAAATTCAAATAAAGACAAAATAAAATTAAACAACGATTTCTTTTGCTTAATTATTTGTGAAATGTTTATAGCGCCTTCTTGTTATCGACACATTCTTAGAACACATATATTACACTATGTCAACAACAAGAAATTGCAAACTTGAAGTCGTTTTAAAATAAAGAAACCAAGAGCACTATAGCTTCAAAAAAGTTAAAACAATGGAATTTAGAATGGATTAAAAACAATAAAACGGATATATCCTGAACAGAGAAATATTTCTCTTTCGCCTTGCTTTCTGTTTAATATAAATTATTACCTATATCACATAGCATAACAGTCATAATTCCGATATTTCAAAATTAATATAAATAATCAGAGCATTCCCACATAACTATTAATGTTTTATCTTAATGGTAGCTAAAAGAATTGCCGAAAGCGTTGAATAAAGCTCTTTAGATAGATGTTACTTACCATTTACTTACCTTCGCATATACATAACCTGTAAGGTTAAGTAAAAAAAAATTGCCTGTAGTCATAATCAAACTTATTTAAATGTGTATTTGTAACATTGTATAAATACTCCCCAATAGTTTATTCGTGATGAATAACATTTGAAAATAAGAAATTAATGTAAAACCATTTTCAAAGAGGCTTTCGTGTTCTGGGGCCACAATTATATTATAAAACTAAAATAAAATCATCAGGCCCTGAGGTTGCAAATTAAAATGAAAACCAGACGAGGAATTTCATGTTGGAGATATATTTACTTGCTTTAAATATTTTAACAACTAAGCAAATTAATTTTGAGCTATAAAAAATAAATTCAAATTCATGAGGGTGCATCAAAATCATTTTCGATTGTTTGCTGCATGTTGTTTGAATCTGATGAAATGTCCAATAAGTGCGGATGAAAAATCCGAAGAGGCACTGGAATAGCGAAATATAATTTCAAAAAGCTAAGCAAACTATTAAGACATAAGAAACGTTTCGTTAGAAACAAAGAATAGACTGCCATACTGCCAGGTAATATATCTGTTCCAATATAATAGTGAATGCCGGACAATTTCCTCACAGATAAAGAAGTGACTTGAGGTAATAGAAATATAGTTTTACGGAAGGACGCTGAGAATTTCATGCACTGAACATGGGGGTAACGGAGAAGTTTTAAGGAAAATCAAAATATAAAAGGACAATTACTTTTAGAATCAGAAAGAGACAATTGAAATTTCTGAAACACATAATGAAGAAATCGTGATTGGTGAATTAAGCAGTTACAGAGAGAGAAGGACAAGAGAGAAACAGGTAGTAAGCAATTTGGCGGGCTTGTGTAAATGAACATGATCTGTTTTAAGAGATACAAAGGATAGGAGGATGTGGAGAGCTATGATCACCCAATCCCTGAAAGCACATAGAAGAAGAAGAAGTAATGCCCAACATATAATAACTTTCGATGATGCCCATTCTTCTGACAGATTTGAGGCGCTGATGATCAGATGCTCCTGACATGAGTTTAGAAGTATAAAATTGACAACTGATAGTGGTCCAATTTTAGGACATATTATAAGCGTTTAGTAAACATTCATAAAAACAATCAGACTATATTTAGAGAGCTTCCTCTCATCCATGAGAAAACGTCTTAAATTCTGAATCCACTGGATGCATCGGCCTAATAGCGGAACTGTATCCATCCAAATAATCTTACATGTCTAGCGAGGACCCAAATACGGAAACATTTCAGACCTCATCAGGAGTACGGTAAGGAGAAAATGAAAGAACTAGTCAATTTAATCTTTTCCTAGACTATACTCTGCACATTTACAAACATAGATGTGATATGATAGTGTTATAGTGGAAGACACCTTGTCTAGGTAATAGACTCTCCCACCTATTATAAGTAGGAGTCAGTACGTAGTCGAGGAGTAGCTATCAGCGACCACAACTCGATTACTCTGCGTAACACTTATTTACAAGTTCCTAACGTTTCTGTACGTTTACCCCATTTAGTCCAACTACAAGTTCTATTGTGGACGCATTTAGTCCGACTACAAGTTCTAGTGTGGAAATAACTCCACAACAGATAGGCACTGACCATTAAAGCATTCTATACCGCATTACAGATGAGTATACCAATAGAAGACAACGAACTTACTGAGGATGAGGGGGCTATAGTGAAAGAATAGTTGTTCATAGATGGGATAAGAATGATCTTGAACAGAAAATCAGCATCCTCTATCTAAGAAATAGAAATGGAATTAGAATGAAATCTGTAATAGCACCGATCCTGAACCCAGCATAAATATTCAGTAAATAATAAACACTTCAGATATATCGGCGTATGGATCAGTTATAACAAATTAAGTATAGGAAAAAAAGAAATTGAACATAGAATAGGCTGTGCCAGAGATAGCTTCGTCAAACACCGCAAATTGCTACAAAACCAACACATCAACCTGAACACTAGTCAGGTTCTTAAATAGTCTGGTCATACCGAGATTTTCCATGGATGTCATGCATGGTACCAAACTCAGAAATATCAAAACTGTCAGTTGTATACAACCGCTACCTAAAATCAATGGTTAAAACATCTTAGAGCGAGGAAAAGCTGACGCTTATGGCAAAGATCATCCTTCTTTGAACACTAGACTGGCACTATAGATTCACAAAGAACAGAAAACACATCACTTGAGGACTACCAACAGTAGTAACAACTAAAATGAATAGAATATTTCACTAGAAGGGAAAATAATAACAATCAATATGTTAACATTCCACACCACTTCAAACAAAAGATTAGGAAAGAAAACCCCATCAATATTGGAAAGGGCGATAACAGCTACTGGACTTGAGAAACCCGATTTCCTAAAAAATTGTTTTAAGACAAAGATTTTATAAATTTCAACCAAAATCAATACTGGCTGCTGGCTCAATGCATGCCAAATGTTTCCTTTCAGAGAAAAAGGTTACTATTACAGTTACTATATGATAGTTTATCTACACCAGATTCCCAAATTCTGTAAATATCAATGACAAGGTTTTGATGTCCTATTTAAAATGATATCTTAAAATAGAATATAAAAACTTCTATTCGTTAGTCATCATCATGTTTGTCCTTCGGTTCCGAAGAAGAATTTGTTTTGCCATTTATCAGTGGATCTAGATAGATTTACAAAACAGACCTATGCAGAAAAAAATATAATCGGAAATCGTTGCACTGAGGTAATCCCTCTCTCGGTGTCTGGGTAGTCTATGTCCGACTGCACGAGGAATCGTTACAATCGATGACCTCCAGGATACAGTAGACGAACAGAACTTCTGCGTGTCATAACCATAATCTGATGCCCCCCACGACACTTTCTTAACACCGCCTTCATTGCTATTGAATCTGTAGAACATATCATTCGTCCACTCTGCTGGAAATTAGTCTTAACATGCAGTAGGATTGAGAGAGCCGAAATTATCGACGATTTGGAACCATCGACTACCCTTACCTAGTTTTCTCGCCAGTCGAAGCGGTATACAGGCTTGCCTACAAACATATATTTGGAGTGACAGTTAAGAGCTGGAAACCGGGTGGGAACCAAGGCGGACGAACTACTCCCGAAAATGAACGATTTTGTAAAAGTTCTGTCTAAACGGGCATCGGAAGGCAATGTGTATTCGCACCTTCTTTGAATCTATTTTTAAAGAATCTAACTTATAGCTATCTAATACAAAGCATACGTATATGAAAACACCTACAGATTAATAGAATACCACCCCTCTACGCCGTCTGACCACAGACAATTTTCTCCTACGAGACAGTCACACATACACAATTACGAATACACATTACCATCCGATGTCCGCTTAGACACAATTTTTGCAAACTTAAATACATATAGAATTATCCACGCTTTTCATGCACGTGATACATGACTGACCAATGAGAATCGGTCCAAACAAAATTGAAAATACCAAACTTCCGTCTTTTTGTCGGTTTTCTCTCAATCTCTGACGAAGCTTTAACAAAAGTTTAACATCTTAGATTGATAAGCGTTTCTATTTGTTCTTTATCTTATCATCTTGTCAGATTCCGATACATACTTGATCTGCATTTGATCTTTAACTCATATACGTATGTTTAATTTTTAAGCATTTAAAGAATTTTTAATCCAGAATTATTGCATTTTTACAATAAGCCTTATATTTAGAAGATACTCCTGTGTGAGTAGACATGCCTGGGTTTTTTAATCAGTGAAATTTAGTAGGATTTCTCTCTCTCCACCGGTTATCATTCATTTCAATTTTAAGGAACGTCTACTTAAACACACGTATACAAATATATATGTGCACTTGTGTGTTTATTTATATGTGAGTGTTAGGGGCACTCTGACATCGTGTAATGTTTAGTAAGTTAGTCTCGCTTGATCAATTACGATTGAGTAGTGCAGAATACTTTCGGCTTTGTGCTACATCTAAGATAAGTAAATTACGATATGTGAATGTTTATCTCTATGTGTTCTTGAGTGCATTTTTATAATTTATTGTACGCGAGCATTTTCACGTAGTGTAATGATAAGCGCGCTTGTCTCGCTAGATCAGTTACGACTGAGTAGCGAGTTCGATACTCACTGGATCCTACACACAATTGGCCTTGTGTCACATCTAAAATACACATAGTACATCACTATAAGTGTATGTTTGAATATTTGCGTATGCATATGCCTGTGTTTGTGTGTACATTTATGGCTGTAGACGGTTGTGTTTGTATGTGTCTGTGAGTATTCTCCGAGTGTGGAGAATGCGTGTATGCGAATGGTATCTCAAAATGGGACACCTAGTCAGGATCAACTTGCAAGAAAAAAGTGCCTATAACTGGTCGACAGCAGATGCATAGTGCTTTATAGGGCTTATGACTAATATACATATATGGGGGAGTTGCCAAATAGAATGTTCGCTTTCTGATCATAGGTTTCGGGTTCGAATTTCACTAGGTGATTTTCTAAAGTTATTGGTCTGGAGAGGCGATCCAAGCGTGCGACACCCTTGAAAAGTGTCTGAATGAATTGACCAAAGCCTTGTTACTGAAACCGTTCGGAAAACGTCGATGGCTATGCTAGCAGCAAATCACAAGTCATCGTGACCGAGCATTTGAGCCAACTGGCATTATTAAAACTGCTCATCATGATAGATTACGCACTCTGTCTCAGAAAATGTAACTAAGATCTGCTCAATATAGTTGCTGCATAAACAACAGGTGGGCTCTATGTGTTTTGAACAGACACAAACCTGTCTGAAAAGGTGTCTGCAATAGCAGGTGTGTCTACTCGAAAAATGATATGAGGCGGCCATAATCTTATATACGTAACTTAGTAGTATAGCAATAATTACTCAATTTTGTGCCACCCAATCTTTCTCTCTCACAGGCGGGATGCGTCCAGCCTCTCACTGCTCTATTGCTACTGCCATGAAAAGTGCTTGGACAAACTACATTCCTTGTTTCCGTCAGTTCGAACCTTCACAGCTAGGACAACTTACATGCCACTGACATGGTTGCAAACCACCCACATTCTCTTCTTATTCCATCGGCGAGAAGCAAGTTCCACTCGAACAGTCTCTTCCCGCGGATCACTACACTGTGGAACAGACTCCCAAGAGGGTGTTTCCACGACCACTGTAATCTTTACATGTTCATGTCTAAAGTTAACCCTCCTATCTGTATAAACTATCCCTTAACTTAACCCTCTACTTCGAGTGGCCCCCGGGCCATGTACAGGGTAAAGATTAATGTAAAAAATAAAGAAAACTATTCCAGTTTAAATTATCCTTACCAATTTTGATTCTGTATGACCTTCGTAGTGGTAGTGTAGTAACAGACTAGTAGAAATATCACACAGGCGCATAGGATAAGCGAAAAATGTCTTCCAGAAACTAAGGCAAGAAGACACGGAAACAAAAGATGGCTCAACTGATAATTTTTATAAAATTGTTCGTTAAAGGCAGAGACTTACTAAATGAGGTTTTGTTATAAGGGAAAACAAGGAGGGAATAAGATCTGCATATTATAAGGATATATATATATATATATATATTTATATATATATATAGGATATATAACGTTTAATCTTAGACATGAAGATATTAAAATTGTAACTGTCGAGGAAGCGTTTAATACTCTGTTACTCAATGTAATTGTTCTGGAAAAGAAGCTGACTGAGAGGAGCCTCCTCTTTACCAGTGGAATATAAAAGGAACGAAAATGAGTCAACACATGTTCTGCTGGGCCATGCCAGTAAAGTTCTCGACTGGTATAACTAAGAAATGTAGTTCGCCTGAAAATTTGCCACGAAATTGGCGATAGATAACTAAAGACTAGCTATATATAGTATCTAATTTTCTGTATGCCCAGGGCTGGTACTCAGTTTCCCCAGGGGTGCATAAGAAGCTTGATTTGGTTCTACTGACAATGGGTCTGAACAGATTATATAAAAAAACAAGGAAACATATACTCTCAATCAAAAAGTAACAAGTGAAAATTCTGTCACATAATGAGGAAAGACGACTAAGAAAAATTAACATTCACATACCATAGTGAAGGTAGTAGAAGCAGGATAAACAACAAGTCTGACTAAATGTATGACAGAAAGACAAAGTAGGATAAATTTAGCTGTTTCCTTATGAGGAAACACCCGGCATTCATTGACCGAGCGGCTTCTATTTAGTCGTTTGAAATTTATAAGATATTTCTCTTAAAACAAATTTTTAAACAAAATAGATTTCTCAAGTCCAGTCTCTGTTATTGCTCTTTCCAGTACTGATGGGGTTTCCTTCCCAAACATTTATTTCGAGTAATGTGGATTGTAAAAATCTTGATTATGTCATTATTTTCTAATTGAAATGACAAATTGAGCACAGATACACAATTTTTCAGCACATTCGCTCATTGTTTACAAATGTCAGATCAGGTCAAATATGGAGTATTGCTGTCGCAAATGTGCTAGACCTGCGCAAACATCTTTTTTCAGCCTTGACATAGTTCCTGGTGACGATGAATTATTTTCCGCCGTACAAGTCATCTCTTACAGTCGTAACGTCGTAAGCATTTCGCTATTCTATAACAGCAGAGAATGTTAAAACTAGCTATATTACTTCGTTTCACTAGTTCAGATATTTACAGCAAAGATCCGTCATGCCATATAACCAGTGAAATACCCATTACTTTCGTATTTTTTTGGTAAGAAGTAAGTTCCGGTCGGACAGCTTATGCCTAAGGGCAGCTACCTTATAGAATAGGCTCCCGAGAATATACTTCACTGGACACTATTATATTAACCATTTCGAGTCGAAAGTGAAATATTGCCTATCCTACATATCCTCATGATATGCAGTAATTTCATTCTTCTTTGTTCACAAAACAACCTACTTTAGTAACACTCTACAGCGAGTGACTCTCTGTGAACATTTGCTAAAAAAGAAAACAATGAAGATCAGTACTCAATCCAGTACTAATAGCCAGCTCAATATGAACTTACTGACTGTTCCTCAACGAATATGCATTATTGACTAAGCCAAATCTTGCAAATCGTCCTGGATATGACGATAAATTACATCCGGCAAGAAGATTGGAGGTTTTGATGAGCGTCGAACCACCACTTAAATGATGTTGTTCCCAGGGTTCATCCTGACACGAGGTGGTAGCACCTGTTAGGGTCCCAGCTACGGGCAAATAGCGAACCACTCAAACAGAAATCAATAGTACATTTTTTATAATAAAATGAGCAAAAATACATTTTTATTGCAAAATGACAATGAATGCAACATTAAAAAAATATAAAAATACATTTTTATATTAAAATTACCAACAATACATTCTATGATTTACAAACTATCTTTATTCTCTAAGTATAAAACCAGGTATAAAATATCTGTTGTTAAAAGCATAAAAGTACATACAAAATACTTCAATTTCGGTATTAACTAATTCATAGAGGTTGATATGCCGCCAATCAAAATCAATCAACCAACCAAATCTTGTAAAATTTAATTATTGGGAACACTTAATGAGGATAAAAAAGAACAGTCTACCCCCGTAGATTAAATAAAGAGTTCTGTTGAGAAGTCATTGTAGGTTACCAAGATCGATATACACCCGACGAAGACCGGATGATATGACGGCCGAAATGTTGTGATACCAACAACAAAGATCGGGATAATAGTCCGAATATAAATAGTGTTAATATGAATCAGCGTCACTTGAGGACTTTCAGCAGCAGCAACAAATAAAACGGATAGCACATGTAACTAAAAGAAAGAAAAAAGACATAATAAAGATGTTGACGTGCCACACAACTTCAAACGAAAGTTAGGAAGGAAGAATCCATCAATACTGGAAAGAGAGAGGTAACAGTGAACTCGAGAAGGCTATTTTATTGAACGATATTTTTTCAGAATAAGATTTAATAAATCTCAAAGGAAAATAGCACTGACTTCTCGATCAGTGAATGCCGAATATTTCCTGATAAGGACACGGGTAATATTACCATTAACTTTATCAAAGAACGATCTGATGAAAGTTACGGAAGCTCTAGGATTTAGTTAGCCAGAACCTAATCAAGTCAATGCCAAAAAGGGTTGAAAAGGTTATTCAAAATATGAGGACCCCGAGATTATTAAATATTTCGAACTATCTTACCTATTATAAATAAATTATACCTTTATTATTCTTTATTTAAAGCTGTTTGGTTATGTTTCTATTGATTGCTAGTTGCAGGAAATAAGTGAGTAACTTTTTTTGCATAGAGTTTTTTTCCCTAAATCTCATTTATATCCAAAATTATAATTATCAATAGAATACCTTAGGGTGAGTAAATTTTTTTTACTAGGTGGTCGGGAAGGTTTCTTTATATTAGTAAGATTAAAAATTAGTTTGACCCCCAAAACAATAGGCGAAAAAATTTTGAAGTAAAAAAAATCAAGTGAGTCCCTTTTATTGAACAGTACTGTATATATATATATATATATATATATATATATATATATATATATATATATATATATATATATATATAAACTGTTATGGTTAAAATCGAATTTCTATAGGGACACATTTGAAGTAAAAATCAAACGTTCAGACTTGAATACTATTTTGTTTCGTTAATGAAGATAGATTTTCTTTCTTGGAAATTATTGGTTAATCGATGAATCTTAACAAATGAAATATTTTCTAAGGTTATTGTATATCATATATATATATATATATATATATATATATATATATATATATATATATATAATTGATTGTTCACCCATGAGCCACACATGGTAGAGGGTTACTGAGTGGTTTGTTTTATGAATGTATGACAAGTAGCTAATAAGTGCAGATTATGTGGATATGTAGGAAAGATAATGCTTGAGACTAAATTTGAAGAGGTTAAAATTGTAGTTATCGGGCAAGCATCGTCTCGGGATAAGAAACTTTTTTTTAGAGAAATCTTTTTTCAATAGAATACGGTGTGTATGGCGACGCTTTGTCTCAATCTATATGATATGGCGAGTCTTAGATTTGAATGGCTGAACTAGTGGAACTAATGAAGTTAGCTCGTACGGTCAATCTTCATTGAAATAGCGAAAGACGTTGTGGGAAAAGAGGTTGTAGTGTGGAAAATAATTAACCATACACAAGGCAGCGTAGAAGTTTATGAACTCTATCAAGTCTTGAAAGTGAGGACATACGAATTTCCAAACAGACGAGTCAATCCGTAATTTCTCCATGATAGTTGTTAAACATGTTAAACAAATATCATGTAGAAATTATGGATTCACTAGTCTGGTAAACAATTCCTCGTTAGTAATGTAATGATAGCTTCACAACCGTAACCATGTGTCAAACTTTTATTCAGCCCACCAAATATGTTTTGAGAGAACTTCATAAGTGCTCCCGTCTCGTAAAAGAATTAATATTGGTTTTAGACTACAGAAGAAAATTCACTAATTTTCGGATATTATTTGACAAGGAGATTTGTCGGATGTCATTACCGTTATCTCCCTGGAAAATTATATCTGCATATAACTCACCTCATTCATCATTTTAAAAATAACACTCATCTCAAAATATAAAACTCATTCCTTGATTCCTGTTTAGGAAGGGGTTCCCTGATCTTTTCCTTTTCTCTGGCCTCTGTATTAGTGCTGTCGTGAATACTATGTGATATGTGCAGACTGTGGCAATGTCTCTTCATACTGAAGGTTCCGGGTTGACTGTTTTCTGGTTGCTGTTCCTGACTGGTAGTGAAGAGTTCTAACTATTGCGTAGCGGCTTGAGCGGCTGCTCTGATCAACAGTTGCGTGATATCGTGGTGCCTGTAGTGCCATGTCGTGCATGGAAATGTGTCCTTGCACGAATCTCCGGTGGGAAACCCCAAGGCCATACTATGTTGCAGGCTGCGCTACCTCCTCTTTTCCCATGTTACATACGGTGACCATTCAGCTACCTCTCACTTTCACTACCAACATTCCCATCATGACTACAAACAATCAAAGAAACAAACCTAAACCAGCTCTAAAACTTAAACATATCCTTCACCAACATCCGTGTCATTCGGACAAACTTCTGCAGTGTCAAATCGTTCATCGTTGAGAAGTCTCCTGATATACCAGCTCTCTGCGAGACCAACCTTAATACGTCAATCCCCTCTTCTCGATTCCGGGTTACCTTCCTCTCCTTAAAAAAGACTATTACCCACATGCATGGCCTGAGAGTTTACGCACGAGACCATCTGCCATTGCCTAGGGAACTTTCTCTCGAATCTCCAGACCATTCATACATGTCTCCGCTGATCGCTCCTCAAAACTATAAGCTATCTCTTCTTTCTTTATCGCTCTCCATCCTCCTGTGATGTATACACGATTGCATTTCCGATAATATAGACAAGGCCATCTCTGTAGATCCATCTGAAAACATATTTGTGTTTGGTAACTTCAATGCCCACCATACCAAATGGCTTAAACTCTCTGTAACTGACCTTCCTGGCATAAAATCACTTAACGTTTCATTCTCTCAATCTCTCACACAAGTGGTTGACTTTCCTACGCATTTACCCAGCAACCATGATGGTAAGGCTTCCCTTCTTGATATCTGTTTTACCTCTATCCCCGAGTCTTGTCGTGCTACGAAGCCCTGCCCTCTCGGCAACTCTGATCATGCCGTCGTGTCTGTTCTCATCTCCTTCTACTCACTCCCCGCAGTAAAGAACCTCTTACCAAAAGAACATCTTTCTATTATAAACGAGCAGATTGGGACTCGTTCCGAGATTTCTTTCGCGATATCCCCTAGAATACAGTCTTTAACATCTCCGTCCAAACATGTGCTTCTGAGGTCTAATCCTGGGTAAAAGCTGGAATTGAGGCTTTCATCCCTACAAGAAAATATCAGTTGAAATCGCATTCATCCTCTTGATTCTCAGCTGTTTGTGTAGCAGTTATTGCCCATAGGAATCACTACTTCCGATTATACCATATAGACATGAATGATTACAACAGACGTCTCTTTGTCACTGTTCGTAACGAGTGTAAGCATGGCCTCAAAGAAGCAAATTTACTCTTTGCCGAAAGAGAGAATCAATGTATTGCGTCTCGCAAGTTTGACTCAAACGATTATTGGCCGCTCTGCAAAAGCGTGCTGAACAACAGAAAACCCTCAATACCCCTTTTATTCAACCAATTTGAGGTCCTGACCTCAGCTGATAAGGCTGAATGCTTTGCTCGTAAGTTCCCATTCGATTCAAAGCTAGACTCATCTGCTGTACCCACACTGGACTTTCCCCCTAAAACTGAGGCTCTACTGAGTGAGATGCACATAACCCCAACGATGGTATTGGACATCATCTCTAAATTAGACTCCCATAAGGCTAGTGGTGGGGACGGGATACTGGCCATTGTCCTAAAGAAATGTGCTTCTGAATTGGCTTCTCTCCTCTCTAAACTTTACAACTACTGCCTCACTAAATCTTGCTTTCCAGCTTGTTGGAAGTCCTCATCTATTGTGCCTATCTTTAAAAAATCTGGCGACCATTCTGATCTGTTTAACTACCGTCCTATCAGTCTCCTACCACTCTTCGGTAATGTATTCGAAGCTTTAATCAACGACGAAGTTGTTAAGCACCATACTTCACATAATCTGCTCTCCGACAAGCAATATGGTTTCCGCTTTGCCGGATCTACCGCTGACGTGTTCACGGCCATAACTGAATTTGTATACCAAACACTCAACAATAATGTAGAAGCTTGAACCGTGTTACTAGATATCTCTAAAGCGTTTGATAGTATTTGGCATGCTGACCTTCTTCGTAAACTTCAGGGATACGGTATTACAGAACGATTATTTAACTAAATATACTCATTCCTGTCAAACCGTGAAATGAAGGTCGTCCTAAACGGGTTTTCCTCCGGCTCCTTTATCACAAATGCTGATGTTCCCCAAGGCTTCATCTTGGGCCCTACACTGTTCCTGATCTTCATCAATGTCTTTCCCGATGTCATCAGTTCCCAAGTTGGCATCTACACGGACGACACCACTATTTACTCCTGCCTCAGTAGTAAATCTAGTATCGTTGACAAAACTAACCTGGGTGCTGATCTAAAAAAAATCTGTGGCTGACTGGGCAGATAATGGCTTGTAAACTTTACTGCCTCTAAAACGAAACTGCTCTCCTTTACCCACCACAGAGATCCCTTCCTGCCTCCCATCAGAATGACTGATTCCCAACTCCTTGAAAGCGCCTCGTTACGCCTGCTTGGTCTCACACTGTCCACTGACACAAGGTGGAATAAGTACATTAAATCAATAGCTTCATCTACCACAAGGAAAAATGACTCTCTGTGTACTGCCAGGAAGTTTTTCTCGTCTGAGTCTATTCTTCAAATCTATAAATTAACCATCCATCTTGCTTGAATATAGCTCTCATATATGGTCTGGTGTTCCCGCTGTACGTCTCGAGGTCCTCGACAAAATCCAGAGACGAATATGCAATATGATAGGTCCTGATCTGTCATCTAGTCTACAATCGCTATCCCACAGACGTACTTTGGCCTCTACCTGTCTCTTGTACAACTATTTTCACGGTAACTTTTTCGACGAGTTTCTGTCGCTGGTTCCCGGACTTCATGAATTTAAGCGTGCTATCAGGCTGGCATCTCGGTCTCATCCTTTCACTGTCAAAACGTTTAAATATAACTGTCTCCTCTTCTCACACAGCTTATTATCTCACACTTCCTGTCTGTGGAACTCCCTTCTCCTTACTTGCTTCCCCGATGACTATAATCAT
Source organism: Acanthosepion esculentum (assembly GCA_964036315.1). Lineage (NCBI taxonomy): Eukaryota > Metazoa > Mollusca > Cephalopoda > Sepiida > Sepiidae > Acanthosepion > Acanthosepion esculentum. The sequence continues at coordinate 591,663 of OZ038503.1, forward strand.
CAAATATTCAACAGTAATGTCAATCAACATCTGGCACCCTGAGCTTGTTTCCCCGTCCTCCTCTGTGTCTTTTCCTCAAACGCGCCTCTTTGCACTTGTTCTCAATCCTCTCTAACCACTTCAGTGCTCGTGGCACTCCCGACTTGCTTGAGGTGAATCGCCTTAAACAAAATTAAAAATTGAAAAGGAAGGAGAAAAAAATGAAAATAAATAAATAAAATAACCAAAAACAAGTAAAATAAATAAATAACTAAATAAACTAATTAAATAAAAAAAATAATTAACAAACTATGCCCAATAAATTAACCGTTGGAATAATATGTAGAGTACCCACAATGCAATAGAATAAGCATAATACTTCACTGACCTGTATATATAAATAGTCATGGAAATTCACAATACACATGGCCGGAAGACTGAGTTTAGCATGAAACAGACTGTCGCACTTCAATGTTCACTTTTATATTTTTATATTTACTTACGCGCTAACCGTGATATTGAACACTTTAACCCATAAATATAGCATACCTTAAAACTACATTTTATCGCTCTCTCTCTCTCTCTCTCACACACACATACACACACACGCACACACACAGATAGATAGATAGATAGATAGATAGATATATGATTAATACAAATAAAATTTAGAGTATTTGTATAAAAAGCTGTGCCATTTTTGGTTGAGAAATTTGAAACCACATGGAATGCAGAAAACACTGTAAGGAATGTTGACTGATGGGTTGGGCGGCGCCAGAATTGAATTGGGATTTGATTTGTTACAATTTTCCGTTCATAGTCTAGCTAATATCATTGTAAGTTGCCGACGTCTATGTTATAGAATCACCTGTTGGCATCCGAAGTTTTTCCGTGTCTCTTGATGTGAATTGAACGATTTTAAAGTCACATTTTACTTCAACTCCTTTTCATAAACTTTTTTATAAGGTCAAAGTGTGGACTTTCAAAAATTTCATGCACCATACTTTGGCCTCATGACACATCTAAGCCACGCTTAAAAAAATCGCCATATCAGGACGTCAAGAGGAAAAAGGAAGTCGAGTTGGGCGAAAAGTAATGATAGAAATAAGATTGGTGAGGATCTTCGTTTGAATAATTCGTGAATAATTATGTTTCAGAAAAGTGTTTTGCGATCTATAATTATTATAGTGAGTGCATGCGCGTGCTTGTAAAATCTGTGATATCCAAAAGGCAGACGCTAATATATAGACTAATGACTGACACAAATTCTCCAAACCGAGGAAATCTAAAAAACAAAAAAAAAATGGAATGATAAATCGAGAATATAAATTGAAACATGGATTGGAAATTGTTCGATCGATCGATCGATAAATAAACTAATATCCTGTAATTTATCTATCGATAAACTCAGTGGCCAGTTGGAGAACTATAAACCCGGGGAGATATAATCTATCAGTGACCTTTCTTGATAAAATAAAGAAAGGCAACTTAATTCAAATATATTAGCAAAAGTTCCTTTCTATCTTATATTAAGTCTGTTTAAAAAAACAAAAAGAATATGTTTAAATCAATCAGTTATTCACACTCTCCATGTATTTTTAAACGGTAAGTCATTTCAGGACTGAAGTGGCTCGCCACGATATTCTTTTTTAACATGTCTGAATTTTCATAAAGGTTGTTGGAAAATTGCCATGACTGCTTTTGAAAAATATAGTGAAATGATTTCCCGTCGCCTTCTCAGTTTTGAATTCACGGTTGGCTTTCGTTTAAAGTGGTTGCCAACTAAGGCTAAAAAGGACAGTATACCTTATGATTTTACGAAAAGTGAAGCGAAAAAGGATTTATAACGTTCTGAAGGTAACTTTTGGGAAATTTAACGGAAGAGCCTTTACTGGAATTCGAACTCTGCTTATTCCATTTTTCGATAACGGTCACAACACCTGCAAATAAGTCTTTATAAGTCTACCATTCATTCGTTAAGTGAATATTGTTACTATCAGGTCATCCCATAAGTTCTGTCCGAATTTTGAATAAAGAAAACAAGTGACCAAATCTTACATTTAATTACAGATTCAATCAACAATGTATTTTCCCTGATTATCTACGATTTTTTTTCTTCCAACCAAGTTCTTCGATCTTTTGTGACGTGATTCTTGCTGCGTGTAGTCGCGCATTGTTCTGATGAAACATCAACCGTTTTCGATTCACTAGAGTAGGTCTTTTTTTCCTCAAAGCTTGGTTCAAACGCTCTAATTGCTGACAGTATATTTGAGCATTAATTGTTGCATTAGGTGGTAAGAATTCAAAGTGGATTATTCCTTGGCAATCCCACCAGATTGAAAGAAGAAGCTTTTGCCCATGAAGTTCCCTTCTCGGCTGTGGCTGGGGTCCTTCCCCTTTACCAAGGCACTGTCTACGACGCTTAACATTTCGATAAAAGATCCATTTTCCGTCGCTAGTCACAAGTCTATCCAAAAAAGGTGAAACAAGTTGGCAAGAATGGAGAGAAGAGCAGATGTCAACTCGGGATTTGAGGTTGTTTTCAGACAATTCATGAGGCACCCATTTTCCTAGTTTAGGAACTTTTCCAAGTCGTTGAAGATGACGATGAACAGTTGTATGGTTTGAATTGAGAACCACTGCCAATTCCTCAACTGATAAAGCAGGATTTTCTTCAAGGGCTGCTTCTAGAAGCTTTTCATCAAACTCAACTGGACGTCCGGTTCGATCTTCATCTTCAATGGTGAAATCTCCACCTCTGAATTTTGCAATCCATCTTCAGCAAGTTCTTTCATTCACACATTCCTCTCCATAAACTGAGTGAATGTTTCTAGCCTCTTTGGCTGCTGAGTTTCCTTTCTTGAACTCATAAAGCATTATATGCCTCAAATGATTCTTGGGTACTTCCATGTTAGCAGGGTTTTAATCAAACAAAATTTAATTTTGATCAGTCTAAATATATCTTAGCATAAAAATAATGTTCAGCTCAATTAGGCATTATAAAATACTCTTTAATTTTTGTTCATTTTAACAAAAAGTTAAAATTCAGACAGAACTTATGGGATGACCTAATACATCTGAGGTGATTTTTCTGTTACGTATTTAGAAATTCTTGACAATATCCAAAGGAAAATCTGAAATGTTATCGGTACTGAACTGGTATCTCTGCTTCATTCACTTTCCCACCCACGTCAGTTAGCGTTTTCTATATATATTTTCATTGCAATTTTACTTATTTGTTTTCCTCGTTGGTACGTCAATTTCACGAATTTAAGCGTAGTATTAGATTAGCTGATACTCACGGGACAGATTGAACACAAGAAGGACAGAGGAAAACAACGCTTAACCTACGCGTAGTGAGCTTGAGTAAATAGACGATGGAACAAGGTTTAGGAGAAATAAAATAACAAACTGTAATAAAAAAAGACTGCGGACAGGAAATTGTGAAGAACCATGTTCACCTACATCCTGAGGAGACATGGCACATGATGAAGTTTAGATTGGATCCAATGCTTCACCCGTTTACTGTTGATATTCTTAGATATAACCATAAGTTCTATTCTAATATTATCTTTTCTCGAACTTCTCACTTGTGGAACTTATTGGCTTTATCGTCTTGCTTTGGGTAAAATGGTTAAAAACAAATTCGTGTCCGGATCCTATATAGGAAGCTTGAATATTCGAATGCAGTATTTTATGAACGGTTAGGTTATCTTTATTTTTCAGATTGCCTGTCCAATATTTAATTAGTAAATATGCAATACTTATTATGTGTCACTATCGCCATGTATTTTCCAGGCTGTTAATATCTATTCATTTTCTATATCTTCGTTTAAGAGTGCTATTTGGTTTCTCACTTTTTTTCACATCAGAAATATTTATGGTCATTCACTAGGCAAATGACACCTGAAATACTGTGTTGAGGAATTGATGGTACTGCCCTATCGCTACTCTGTTACTAGGTCCTTCCATGTCAAATATTCCGACGAGTTTTATTCTATAGTGGCACCAGCTAAGACCTTTAAAACTAAGTGAAGTTTTGCTACGTCCACATGGTTGAATCACGATCATTCCTCCCTTCGTATTCCATTTGTGGGAAGAAATTTCCACTCAGACAACTTCTTCCCAAGAAACCCTACGTTGTGGAACAGATTTCCACTTGGATGCATCCAAAAGTTTAATTCTTAAACACTTCAATTTTCCGATCAATAGTTATCTATACATCATATGTTAATAATCTTCACTTCCCTTTTTCCCTCTTACTTTCATATCCCAGATCATCCAGTAATACGCTACCTTGAGTGGCTATTTGGCCTCGTATTGAGGGGTAGCTAGCAAAAACCTTTATAGTTATCAGGAAGTTTCGTTAACGAGACTGCGATATAGACATGTAAAACATTTTCTGTACCATTGAAATTATCTCGATCAAGATGCCTGGATACGGAACACGGGTTTGATGGAATATGGGTGGGTGTAGGTATTTATATGGTGATGTGTAAGATTTTATGTATATATTGTTGATGTGCACGTATGTATGTGTCTGTATGTATATATGTGTGTAGATGTATATATGTGTACGAGCGAATGTGTATGGATGTATGTGTATATGTATGTATGTATATGTGTGTATGTATATGCATATATGTGCGTGTATGTGTGTATGTATATATATATGTATGTATTTATACATATATGTATATGTGTGTGTATATATATGTATATATGCGTGTGGGTATGTACTTTTGTTGTTGTGTATGTGTGTATACGTATGTTAACATAGAAATTGAGGTCCTCGCTAGGTTAGTTAATCGTTATTTTTATATGTTTATATTAGATTTGTAACCTGTTGTCGATATTACCTTTGTCAAATTTTCTTGATTACGCAGCGGCCCCTTTATAAACGCAATTCCCTTTTTGTTATATATATATATATATATATATATATATATATATATATATATATATGTATGAGTGTGTGTGTGCCACCAAACCTTTATATATATATATATATATATATATATATATATATATATATATATATATGTATGAACATATATATATATATATGTATGTGTGTGTGTGTCTGTGTGTGTGTGTGTGTTTGTGTGTGTGATAAAAAAGAAATAGGAAACATAAATCTAACATTATTTATTAAATTTTATTAAAGATTCATCAGAGAATGAGATATGGAGAAAAAGAAATTAGGTTATTTTTATTTTTCTGTTGTGTGATTTCATTGGATAAGCAGATTCCACGTTCATATAACTTGTAAAGCAGCGTTAGTGTGTATAATTACAAAAAGGAAAAAGCAAAAAGCAAAAAGCAAAATATTAATAATAAAAAAGGGGAAAAATAAGAGATAAAAATTACAAATATAAGAGAGAGAGAAAGAGAGAGAGAGAGAGAGAGTGAGAGAGAGAGTGTGTGTGTGTTTGTGTGTGTGTGAAAGAGAAGAAAGAAAAGAACAAAGAAATAAATGAAAAGCCAATAGCAAAAATAAAAAAATATAATGACCTCGAAAAAAAATCCTTAAAAGGGTTGAACAAGTTAATATACCAGGTAAGGGAAATAAGAGTTACAACAATTTGACGAATAAAGTCATGTTATTTTAGACAGCAATCATCATCGCATAATAGGAACATCATAATTTTAAACTAATAATAATAATAAAAATAATGACAATAATAATATCCAACATAAATAAATATTATAATAAAATAAATAAAATGAATAAAAATAGAACTAATAAATTTAGATAATTATAAAGAACAAATATAGGAAAAATGATAAGGATAAAATAATAAAGATAATATTATTAATAATAGTAAAATATAAAAATATAAATCATAAAATAAAAAACTTAAAATTTTAACTGATGTAGGCATCAGCAAGTCAATCATATAAATAATTAAATATATCTACAGACACATACATAAAATGTGTGAGAAGCAATATAACTACGTATACTCATACATACATATGAATACGCGTACACATATTTTTGTATCCATATAAAAATATGTATCAACATTTCAAGTGTATATCCCCCAAAGTCAAAGTTTTTTAGGGAATTAAGAGTTGCTCCTATGTCTACACTTGAAAATGAATTAATTTCTTTGATTGACTAATTGGTCAGCATTTTTATATTTAATTATTACTGTCTTGTATGCATAGCTGTTGGGAGTTTGATTTTAGTCTCTTGTATGCATAGTTGTTGGGAGTTTGAGACTGACAGATGATATCCAATTTAATTTGTGAGGTGAAACCTCGATCTTTAAGTTCCCAGTAATGCTTAGATAGAGCAATTTGGTGTCTTAAAGAAGTATTGGAGAAGGAATGTCGGTGATTGTAGCGTCTCTGTTTCCAATTCCCAGCAAATATCCCTATGTATACGTTTTTATCATTAATATTTTCTTTTGGGAAAATGGTAGCTTGGTATATCACATTATCCGAATTACAGATCCCTCCAACTTGGCAGCTGGTTCCGGTTCTACTATTATAAAAGGGCTTGTTTTCTGGTGTATTGCCGTCATAAAATGTGTTTATTATTTGGTTATTATGTGAGCCAATGATATTACTATGATATAAGTGCAGGAAACAAAGAGTCTACAATTTGTTCTTTATGATTATTTAAATTTATTAGTTCTTTCTTGATTTATTGATTTAATTATTTAATGTATTTTGTCTATATTTCTGAGATGAGGTATTATGTACATTATTTACATTATTCGGACTATTGTCCTCATCTTTGTCGCCATGTTTATCACAACGTTTCGGCCGTTGTACGCTCCGGCCTTCTTCAGGTGGTTGGAATGTCCAACTGAACCCTTTATTTCGCTCACTGGGTAGACTGTTCTAGTTCCACGTGCCATGTTTAATGGATGTCAGTTATCAGTTATCTCCAGTTAATTTTCCTCTGAAAGTTATCCACTGCCTTTACCGGGTATTGAACTCACACTCTTTGGGTCCTGTCACTGGATCTAACCAACGCCTTTATCCACTGTGCCATGTGTCCTCGAGCACAGTGGATAAAGCCGAAACGTTGTGAGAAACATGGCGACAATGTAAATAATGCTAATACATTTTATTATATTATATTATTATATATCGTTTAATTTATGGTGGATATTATTATTAGTACTATTATTATTATTAGTAGTAGTTTAAAAATTATGATGATCGTATTATGTGATGAAGATTGCTGTCTAAATGACATGACATGACAAATTGTTGCAACTCTTTAACTTCCGATCCACCTCTTCCTTCACTTATATGGTATATTAATTTATCCAGCCCTTTTAAGAAAAATATTTTCTAGGTCATTATATATATTTTTGCAATTGGCTTATCATTTATTTCTTCCTTCTTTCCTTTCTTTTCTTTCACAATTCTCTCTCTACCTCTCTCTCCACCACTCTCTCTCTCTTACTTCTTGTTAATTTTTTTTACATTTGTATTTTTTTTCTTTTTTCCCCTTTTTAATTTTAATATTTTTTTCTTTTTACCTTTCCCCTTTTTTTTCTCTCTCTCTTTTTGCCTTTATCCCTTGTATCCCGTTATATCTGCCTGTCCGGCTTAATTCCATTTCTTAAACACTTTCAGTCTGAAGAGATGAATATAACAATATTCATGAAATAAATTATAACCGATATGGACTTTTAAGATGTTTTCATGATTTATCTTTATATATATATATATATATATATATATATATATATATATATATATATATATATATATATTGCAACAATTATTTATAAACAAAAGTATAAATTCGTTAGATGTTTGAATTTTTAAATTTAAGAACATGTATCAACATAATTCATGCTAACCTAAAGTCAAGATAAATCATGGAAGATGCTAATTTAATGTCGTATAAGCGACAGCGAGTAAATACTGATAATATTGTTGATGGATCTTTTTTACAAGATATTTATATTATTTTAGTTTGTGATTAATTTATGTTATATATTTTAGATAAGAGAAGTTCTTGAATTTAACCATTTTCTTTTAATTTTAATTGTTATAGTCATGTATGTTACTTTGTGAAAGGAGTATTTCTGCTAGGAAACGAATTATTTGAAAAATATTTTGGTAAGATTCGATAGCGGCACACTGAAGAATTTTTCGTCTAAGTAGGTTACTTGCATTCTTCAGATCGAATTTGTCGTTGAATTTCATCCTATGACTAATGCATTTGATAAATTGGTGTGCAATAGATATTTTTGTGTTCATAAATAGTTCCTACACATACAGGCACACATAAACTCACGCACACACACACACACACACACACACACACACACACACACACACACACACACACACACACATATATGTATCTGTGTGTGTGTGTATGTATGTATATATATGTCGTAACTAGTTATTGTGTAGATATTTATTCAGCTTTACTTGGCCTAGAACAGGTAAATGCCTCGCTGTTTTCCAAAAAAAACAAAAGAATATGACTCAATTGTTTTCTGAAGAACCCACGTTTCGATTCCGCCATATTGTTTATCTTGTTTAGGTTCATCTTAACTATATTAGGCAACCTGATATGTCTCAACCTCTGCTTTTATAAGGGCAAAGAAATATAATAGTGAATCAAAAAGTCCATGGCTGTATATGTTCTTATTTGCTTGATTTTGATATTTAAAACAAATTACTAAGGTTTTCAATCAATATGATTAATATTCGCGACAAATATGCATAAAAACTTTTTAACTTGGAAATTAAAAATAAAATTCATCACTAAGGTGCAATCGAACATATATATCTCGATCTTTACTTTCTTTCCTACGGGATGACAGGCGATGGTCAAAGGTACTCGGAACATTAGCTCAACTGCGGCAACATCCTTTACAAGTTGTATCAACATCAATTGACAAGTACCTTTTGTTTATTTTTTTAAAATTATAGTTGTCCAATAGGTTTTGGCACATCCGGATTGAAATAGTGGCTAGAAATTTCACTGTTCATGTTTCGCTTTGACCTCCGAGGTTATTTTCAAGAATTAAATAGAGTATCTGGGGCAAAGGTTTTTGGCTGCATCCTGGTAGAGTATAGAACTCTTCAGACCCAAAGATTGTACTCGCAGATGGCAAAAAAAACAGATATATATTAACCAACGCTTTAATCGGCTATGCCCCCCCCCACACACACTCACGCACACGCACACACAGGTGCACACACACAGGAGCACACACACACACGCACACATATATATATAAATATATATATATATCTTAATCATTCGCCCTAAGCAAGGCGATAAAGCCACTCAAACGCAGGGAAGATTTAGGGAGAAGTGTGGAAAAGGACAATAAAGGAACAACTTTTAGGAAGATTGAAGATGGAGATTGAAGTTGCATGTAAATTTTTGAAGACTGTAGGTAGCAAAGAAGCAAGAAATTGGAAAGGAGCTTCACAGGTGACAAGTACGAGAAAATTTTTTAGAATAGAACATACGGTTATATCTACCTTGCTCAACTGGAAAACAGTGAGACCTAGTTGCCTCTCTAGTAGTACGCTTAAATTCCTGCTGTGTCATTACTAAGGAGGAATACTCATCAGAACATTTCCCATGAAAATATTTGTAGAAAGAAGCCACGTCAGGTCGGAGAGAAATTGACTGAAGACGAAGATGGCAGGCCAGAGACGATTACATTACAGGCCGTTTGGATTTTGTCAATAATTTCGGCCTGTGCTGTAGGATCACCAGACCAGATATAGTAGCAGTGTTTGATGCACGATCGAATGATAGATTTATAAATGTGTAAGATGAAAACTGAACATCACGGTTATTTGCTTATCAAGCTGTATGTGAAGAATCAGCAATATTATTGGTCCTGATCTGGCGGTTGATCTTCAGTCACTTTCCCACCGCCGTAAGATTCCCTTTCTGTGTCTTTTCTATAAATACTTTCATGGTAATTGTTTGGATGAGCTCTTCGCTCATTGGCCCCACTGTTATTTCTGTCCCTATTATAGTCCCGTTTTGGTGTAAGGAATATTGTTTGTATGATTGGGTCAGTGTTTTTGGCTAGCTAAGTTATCGTTAAGAGAGAAGAAGACCGTCCTTTTCCCAATCCCTTTTCGACCATGTGCCACATTTCTGCGTACATAACAGAATAAATATTGCTCTTCGCTATGGTACCTAGACATTTTGAATTTAAGCGCAGTACTAGACTGGCGTCGAGCAGGCTAGATATAACCGTAAATTTTATGCTAATAGTTTATTTTCTCGCTTGTGGGACTCCTTTCCGGTTCCATGCTTTGCAGCCAACTTTTATCTACAAAAATTTAAAAGCAATGTCAATCACTATCTACTGTCCTCCTGATTACCCTTTCCTCTTCCCGCTCATTATTAATCTTTCTGTTCCTATTTCTTCTACACCCTGCAACTCCTTGTATCTTAGTGTCGTTACTGCCTTGAATGGGGTGATAACGATTTATAAACAATGTGAAAATATTTTGGTGATGGAATTCATCTAAAAGATATAGCAAATTTGTCCTTTTTAAATACTTGAAAATAACGAACAGCATGCCGAGCCAATATATAATCGGACTGAACGTAACTTATCCAATGTCCTTTCGTAATCTAATTCTAAACCAGGAGATTAATCGACAACGAAGAAGGAAGATTAAAAGAAACAGTAAGAAGACGAGAAACAGAATGAGAGACTTGAATATTCTGGAAAGAAATGAAGATACAAGTCTGTAGAAAGGTCAAAGGAGACGCAGAGAGACACAGGAACAAGGAATGAGAAGTGAAAAGAAGTAAGGAAAGAAACGATATGTTGTAAGGATGAAATAAAGAAGAAGGAATGATACGAAATACGTGGAGGGGAGAGGAGGGACTCTACTGACAAGTGGCGAAGTCCTTATCTCAGTTGCCGTCGCTACATCGACTGTGCCTCCTCTCGTGAGGAGAGTATGGACCGAATGTTTACCAATTAAATGCGAATGAGATGAGATGTTGAAACACTAGAGAGTTTGGCATCATAGCAGAGAACCGGACTGTTCTTGACATCACTCAGCATGCGGCATCAACTCTTCTAGCTTTTCCATTTCATTGCCGAAACCTATCTATCTATCTATCTATCTATCTATCTATCTATCTATCTATCTATCTATCTATCTCATTCTGTTTTTAGGAGCTGTCCTGGTCATATTATCTTGACACTCGTAGTATGATTAGCAGTAATACTAAATCCATTTATTCTTTTTTCTAAACAAAACATTTTCGACTATTATTATTATCATGAATTTGTATTTAATTTCATTTTAATATTTAGCTGCTCTTTTATCATATATTACTAGGTCCGTCGAACTAAGGAAGCTAGCACACAGCGGGGATATGAAAGAATAAATAGAAAATAAGAGTAAAAATTAATCATAATATTCTTTGAGAATTATTTATCAAAAAATAAAATATAGAAATAATATTGTTGCTTCAATGTCAGCAATTAAAATCTAGGGCTGAAGTACTTATTTTAATCTTAATGGGATAGATAAAACACAAGAAATTGCAAGATAATAATACAAGTTGTTATTTTCAGTAAATAATTCCAAGAGTTTGATACAAAATATTATGGTCCAGGTTAGGACCAAAGAAGAAAAACACGAACACAAGAATAAAAATAACGAAGATATATCACACGGAATAATAATACAAGATGTGGAAGGTGTTAGTATGACTGTCAGTCTGGTTTGGAGTGAACTACTATCGGCTCGACTCGATTCCTCTCTCTCTCTCTCTTGAGAGATAGTGTTAGGAAGAGTTCATTCTGTAGTTATAAGTAAGGACCCATAACACACCCCTCCCAAGCTTTTACCTCGCAGGGGTCTTTAATATTTTTCCTCTTCGGATTAATGATCAAAGGCTCTGTAAATGTTCTTTTTATGCTTGATTTCAGCAGTTCTGAAATTGCGTGAGGCCTTTGCATATTGAATGTGTCAAATATTGCGTCCATTACTTCCTCCTCTTCCTGAGGTAGAACGTTAGAATCCTCTAACAGCCCCTTTCTAATCTGATTTAAGTGCCTTTTATGCGAGAACTTCGGACCCTGAAATATGTAAATCACCTTCCCGATTCGTTTCTCTATTGTACCTGACTCCCAATAGGATGTGTTGTTTTTTAACATTTAAAAAAAAAAACTTTCTCCCCTGGGTTAAATTTTCTTTTTGGTACAAACGACGTTTTGGCAGTAATTTGTCGAATACTGATCTAATTTTTCGGGCGAACATCACTTCCGCGGGTAATAATGCCGATGGCTTAGTAGTGTTCGGTGTAATTCTATACACTTGCAAGAATTGTTGTAAAGCCTTTTCTGTTGGTACGTCATAAGCTTTCCTTAGTGCTCTTTTTAATGTATCTACAAACCTCTCCGCTTGCCCGTTTGATCTTGCGTGATATGGCAGGGATGTGATGTGTTTCACCTAAAAAGTTTCACAAAATTCTTGAAAATCCGCTGATGTAAATTGTGTCCCATTATCGGTGACTAAACAATCAACCACTCCGTAACAAGCAAACAGCTCGTGAAGGCAATTTATTGTAGTCTCAGATGTAGGTTTTCTACAACGAAATACTTGTGGCCATTTGCTGTAACTGTCTACTACAATCAATTAGTAAAAACCATCTAATGGACCTGCGAAATCTACATGGATTCTCGACCACGGTCGATCTGTCTTAGGCCATGGCTTATGGGTGATCGGAGGTGCCTTGGCTGCTAAGGAACAGCCCTTGCATTTGTCCACCATATGTATAATATCTTGATCCATGTTTGGCCAGTACACGTAACTTCGCATTAAGGATTTCATCCTGTTCTTTCCTGGGTGACCCATGTGAAAATCCTTGAGGATGCGCCTTTGTAACCTTTTTTGGGTTACTACTCCTTCATTATATAGCAGAACATTATCACATAACGAAAAACTGTATGATATATGCTTATCTTTTCCTACAATTTTTGTTTTCCTTTCTTTTATAAATTCGTCATTCACTGTTTCGTTTCTTATTTCCTGTAATGTGACGGGGAGGTCTCGAATTGTACTACATAATGATGTGCTAATATATTCCTCATATCGTAGAGCTGCAAATTACGGAATCTTCTAATGGCTCCGTTTTCTTTGGTATTAGTCTCGAAAGACCATCCGCATGCCCGATTTTGTTTGATGGAAGATACTCCAATTTAAGTTATAGTTTAATAAAATCGTCCCCCATCTTAGCAATCTATTAGCAGTGTAGACAGGTTGACCTTTCTTTGATCCAAATATTGTCAATAACGGCTTGTGGTCCGTCTGTAAGGTGAAAAATCTACCGTAAATATATCTGTGGAATCTCGTAATCGCAAAAGTAATCCCCAGCCCTTCTTTTTCGATTTGCGAGTAATTTTGTTCGGTTGGTAGTAACGTTCTTGACGCATGCGCGATGGGTTTTAGTGTTCCATCCGGTATTTTATGAAGTATACATGCCCCAACACCATAGGCACTCGCGTCACTCACGACTATTATTTCCAATTTGGGATCATAATGCGCTAAAAATAGATTCGTAATGATTTTGTCGAAAGTTTTCTGACATTCATATCACCATTCCCAAACTTTTTTCTTCTTCAACAGTTCGTTTCGGGGTGCGCGTAATTTGTGCATGTTAGGAATAAATTCTTGATAACAATTTACTAAGCCCAAGAAGCTTTGTAACTCGGCTAAATTTTTTGGAGCCGGCATTTTTTTTATTGCCGAGGCTCTTTCTAGGTCTGTTTTTTTCCTTCTTCGTCAATAATATGGCCCAGATATATTATATCCTTCATAAAGAAGTCACATTTATTTTTCTTTACCTTAAAACCGTAATTTTGTATCTGTCTAAAAACCTCTTGAAAGTTTTCCCAGTGTTGTTCAATATTTTTGCTATTTATCAGGATGTCATCAAGGTATGCAATCGTGCAATCCAGTCCGCCTAGCATAGTGTCCATTATTAGTTGAAATATCGCCGGCGCGACCTTGATCTCAAATGGTAAACTCTGGAACTTATATAACCCTTTATGTGTGTTTATGCACAACAACCTCGAGCTGTCCTCATCTACTGGTACTTGTAGGTATGCTTCGCTCTAATCTAGTTTTGAGAAAAATTTTCCTCCGTTCAATTTTGTGAAAACTTCCTCTGGATTAGGGAGAGGATAGTGATAATCCTTAATCGCTGCATTCAATACCGTGGAGAAATCAGCGCATACTCGTATCTCACCCGATTTCTTTTTCACGTAAACCGTAGGTGCGTCCCATTGACTATATTCCACCTTTGTCAATATACCGGATTCCACGAGTCTATGCAACTCTTCGTCTATTTTTTCTAATCATGCGAAAGGTACATTTCTTTTCTTCTTGAAAATGGGTTGTACATTTTCTTTTAGTTCGATTTTGGCCGCCATTTTTTTACACCTCCCGAGGCCGGCTGAAAATACGTCGGGGAAAATCTCTTTTAATTTCTCCTTCAATTTCTCTGCCTCGGTCGATAACCTTTCCACTTTTTGGCAGAACGTATTTATCGGTAAATTCCATATGTCAAATTTCTGCATCCAGTCAGTTCCAAATAAATTTTCCGTATTTTTTACAACATAGATCTTTAATTTCTTGGCCATCCCGTTGAACGTCACATTTGTGATAATCTCCCCCTCAAATTCGATTTTTCTTCCTGTTACCGACCTGGCTGTTTATCTGCTCTCAACATGATCGGTTTGTTTAATTTCTTCCACGTCTGTAAGCTCATAATAATTAAATCTGATCCGGAATCTAATTGTAATCTTTTTTTGTTTAACATTTCTACTTGTACGTATTTTCGTATATTTATCCCGTCCGCTTGGTTAGTTCTAGTGACTCTTACTCGGCTTTTTTTTTTTTTTTCTTTGTTCTACAGTGCGAACTTTTATGTCCCACTTTATTGCACGACAGACAAGTCTTATAGCGGTATGGACAATCTTTGTACCAATGCAAAGTCCCACAGCGATAGCATAGACTGGGTGGTGGTTTCTTCTGAGGTTTCATTTGACTTTTTGTAGTAAAATAATTTGTTTGGTTTGTTTTTGAGGAGGGAGAAAAACGTGTTTGTCATTGTAATTTTCGTATGTGAGCGATGCCAGACCCTTCGATATCTTTCGAGTCCTTTTTAACACTTATACATCTCTGACAGTCCTCAGCCAATTTTTGTAGCGTCAATTCTGGTTCACTCTCAAGTTTTGTTAGAATTCTCCGTCTGATCTCCGCATCTTTAGTCAAACCAGGCCTTGGACGATTATCAAACATTTAAAATTGTCAGGGCTGAGTTCAGATAACTTAATGTCATCGCAGTGTTTGTTTACTACGGAAGCGAATGTTATATAGTCTTCGCTATCCTTTTTTGTTAAATTTAAACATTTCCACCTTTTGTGTAATAGTGAAGTGTTCGGACTAAATAATTCAGTTAAAAGTTTCACGGCTTCCTTGAAAGTCAACTCATTCGTTTTCCTCGGTAGGATGTAGTCTACGAATTTAGTGTATTCGCTTGACCCTAGTTTCCTCAGTAGTAGACGTACTTTTTTCGCGTCTGACCAATTCCCGCAATCAAACTCATATGAATCTTCATATCTTCTGAAATAAGCCGCGAAGGTTTTGTCTTCGTCCGGTGCATAAGTAAAGTCTTTGATAGAGCTCCATATAGCATTTTGCGAGAATGCCGCTTCATTTCCAGAATTTTGTCCTTTATTTGTTACTGCCCGTAGTAGTAATTCTTGTAGTTCGAGTTGCTTCTCTTCGTTTTTCTGTTGAATTTCTAATTGTTTTTCTTCGAGCATAGTCTGTCTCGAATTGCATTTTCATAAGTTCCAATATGGTTGCCTTAAAGTCTTCATGTTTACACCGTAATTTTGTGTAACGATTTTTCCTTTTTTCTCAGTGTAGACTTGAGGTCTTTATCGCCTGTTGTTCTGAAACCTTAGTACGAACAAATTTCCTGCGTAGAATTCGATTCTGTTCTGGCTGACAGGTAAAATTCGTGTCTTCGTTACCACTGTTAATTTTGGTGTCCAAAAATTTGTTTCTTTTTTTTATTTTTATTTTTTTTTTCTCATTACCCCCGTCGCCTCTGTTATGGACGACCGATAGCAAAATATTTTTTTTATTTAGATTCTAGGCGTAGAATTTGTTTCTTCAATATCCTAGTCGCCACTGTTATGGTCCAGGTTAGAACCAAGGAAGTACAACATGAACACAAGAGTAGAAATAACGAAGGTATATTACACGGAATAATAATACAAGATGTGGAAGGTGTTAGTATGACTGTCATTCTGGTTTGGAGTGAGCTACTATCGGCTCGACTCGATTCGTCCCTCTCTCTTGAGAGGCGTAGTATACATAGTGTTAGGAAGAGTTCATTCTGTAGTTATAGGTAAGGACCCATAACACAAAATAATTCAAATATTGGGACACCCCAAACCAATTTCTCTTTAAAATATATTATATATAATAGTTGTGCTTATTGAAGGTCTGACGAAGAAATTAATCTAAAATATACTAAAAAAATATTTGTATAAATCCGAGGCGAATGTATTAATTAAGATCGATATGCCAAAAACTGATTTTTAAATACAAAGAAAAGTGTAAAACAAAATCGAAAGAAAGTTGCATTTTAAAGTTGTATATTTTAGAGGAAAGATGTATGACAATGTAGAAAGGGCTTTCGTGTGTCGCATTTCGTCCTTTAGTATATCATCGGACTAAGTTTATGTTTCCGTTGAGGCGAGTGCACTAAACACGAATGAGTGACGAGAATTTAAAGATGATTATTTTTGTATATTAAAAAAGAGAAAAGGAAAATCCCTTCGTAATTCTTCAAACATCTTTTTAAAGGAAAATTATTTCATAGAGATTTCGAGGTCACTTTTTATTTTCTTCAAATCTTTGTGAAACTTACGCGTCTAGAATACTATAATCCTTTCGTCAAGTTCAAGGGGACATATCCAGTCATCTCTTTCATGCTTGTTTCGTAGATTCCAAACGAAATTGAAGACTGATAAATTTTCTGGCTATCTGTTATGTTCAACATTTTGGTTCAAATACAGCTTTTCGAAAAGTATTTACACATCATTTGAATACGCGATCCTGTTCTTTATTAAATTCTACAAAAAAGTAAATATTTTGTTCTTCCCAGCTTGGGGAAACACGATGGAAATGTAAGAGAAAATTCATGATGGTCAATAGCATTGGTTTCCATGAACAAATGCAGTGCGGTTTCTTTCAGAGCAAAACATCCAACTACAAAGTTGGGTTTATTATGATACAATTTTTAAAACTGAAAAAAAAAGAAAACTTTCCCAGGTGACCATGATTGTGTATTTCAAAATGCAAGCATAGGTAAAAAATAGGATGTCCATTGTTGGTGTTTCAAGACGAGAATTTTTTTTTAGTTTTTATCTATAACTTGATCAAAGGTACACAAAAGAAAAGAAAATCAGGAAATTCATTCAATAACATCGGAATTTTTTAAGACTTACATATTTCATTTGGATTGAAATAGTTTAACCTCAGCCTTAGATTTTAACAATTAAACTAAACAAGAATATCATCTCTTCTTTTATTTTGGAACATGGCTATGATCAGAATGACCCATTAACTGTAAGAAGAAAGAATGCATGTTTGACTTTATTTAACAATAAATACATTGTTCGTGGCAAGAGGCCATAGGAAGAGGAAGGAAAAGCGGGTCATATCTATCTATTTTACTCCTAGCTAATTCGATTCACGGCCCAATCACTCTAACAAATGACTCAAAGACCACAAGAACTCATACATCCAATCCAAACCAGTACCAAAATGCCACACTTCCACCAGAGGCATAATAATGCACCCATAATGGTAAACCTTTCTGGAAATATATGCAAAATATTTTTTACAAAATATATAAAAATTTACAATTGAATTAAAAGGGGAGGAGAGTAACCCATGTAAACAAAATAAAAGATTGAATAAACATTTAAAAGAAATTCAATCTGAGAGTGAGGAACCGTCCAACCCACAAAAATGTGTATGAACACTATATTCTGCCGATAGACAAAATCCAAAAGCTCACTCGCTAGTACTGGAGGGACGAAACAGTTTAGGTCTGGAAGAATATAAGAGGCTGGGAAAAGTGTAGGATGCGTACTGGGGACCCAGGGAATCTTGAAAAGCTCTACAATAAAAGAGAACAAGAACGACAGTCACTCATATTAACTAGGGGAACCAAAGAGACTAACTTAACCAGGGTTTGGATTCACTAGGAATCCACTCCGTTGTGACTTCAGGGGACTAAAAAGAGAATCAAGTTTGGCCCGATTGACGCAAACCAGGCTCGCATTTCGCAACGTCCTTTTGCTGGAATCTACCGAAAACAATCGATACTTATCAGTGCTGATCTTCATCCTGATGTGATGCCCAAAGTATCCAATCAGATCCTGATGAGTATGAGAATATATAGTTGCCAACAAGATAAAAGCCGAAGATATTAAGTGCGAATTGTAGTCAAGATCAAATAAGTACAAAGATTTAAATATCGGGAAAGTGTTTTAACAGGGGATGAAAAATACGATACTGAAATCCAAACACGCACTGGATTAGTCTGTATTCCAAATATTAAACAAATTACTAAGAAACAAGAAAATAGGGCTGAAATACTATGCAATATCAATCCGCTTGTATGGCAATGGATTCTGGGCAACCTCTCCACAGATGAAAAGAAACTGTGGAGAGCAGAGATCCGGTTCTACAAAACGATGCGGAGAATTCCATACACGGATTTAGTAAGCAACAAAGAAATCTTAAGGAAAATGGAAACAAAAATAAAAATTTATACACAGAATCAGAAAGAAACAGCTGTGATTTACTGGGCATAATGATAAAGAAGGGCTTGGAGAATTTGACACTCACGCGGAATGTTGAGGGTAAGAGGGATAGGGGAAGGCAGCAGGTAACCTACCTGACGAACTTCAGCGAACAGACGATAGAACAGGGGGTGGGAGGCTTGGTAGTGAACAAATGTTACTGAAGAGAAGAAATGCAACAACTAATCTCACGATTAATTTTGACGCGTATTTTTCCGATCTCCCTGGTTTGCTCGCTAATGTAAATTGACAAAGTTGCGATATGATAGCTGCTGAAAACTAAAATGAAGTGTGAAAGCAGTAAAAATAAATAGGATGAAAAATCTCAGTTGTCCTTGAATCCAAACAAAGAAAATGATGACCAATTATGATGAGGGCTAGAGGTATAATTTCAAGTATATGATCGCGGATTTTCTCAGACTAGTATCCTCATCTTAATTGTTTTCTACAACAACCTTAACATAATGTAACTAGTCCGAGAAAATCAGTGTATAATAATAGTAATTCCTTATCGCAGAAATATCTAAAATGTTATGGTGACGACCAGGATGCAGACATATAACTGAATACGTTAGTTTATTCTTCATCAAAAAAGAAGACACTACATTCTTTGTATGTTTGATATGAAAGAAGCGTTTCTCTTTACCTTACGGCCAAATCATTTTTTCTGTTCAAACTCAAACTGGATTAAATTTTGATACCGGAAAAAGAGCCATGCCTGGATTTCTACCATTATATATGGAAATTTACTAAGCGTATCGTAGATGCAGCACATGACAGAAAGTATGGGAAACCCAGTGAGAATCAAACTCACTGTTGTTGCGCATGTGTTTGAAACTGTAAATAATATGTCGATAATAATATGTTAAAAGTGTTAGCGAAACAAAATTCGATCCAAAGAGTTACCTCGAATTAGATAATAATAATAATAATAATAATAATAATAATAATAATAATAATAATAATAATAATAGAAAAACAACAATAAACATAATGTTAGGCAAGTTCTAAAGAAATCCCAAAAATGGATAACCATATGAAATGATATGTTAACCAAATTTTGGTTCTAGTATTTGTCATCAATCTATAAAACTCTTGCTCAAACTTTATCAATGCTAATTAATAAGCCCAATGAAATTTCGGAAAGTATCACTGAAGGTATCACATATCTAACAAAAACAGATGAAACAAATGATCCAAAAAATTTGATCACGTCTGTCCTACGAACTGTACTTACACTTTTCTCTATGAAAACAACATCCTTCCCTTGGAGCAGAAGGGATGTCGAAGAGGTTCATATGAATGCAAAGATCAACAACTAATAAACAACATTAACCTGGAAAATTACAGGGAAAAGGGTAGAAATCTTAGCTTCGATGGATTGCCGTAAAACTTTTGTTAGTCTGCCACAGTCTTGTGTTCTTAATGGCTTTGGAAATGAACAAAGTCTCCTCGGTGATAGCAAATTTCGTAAAATATAATATGGAAATGTAGAAAACCACATTATACCTAAATCACACCAAAGATATTGCCACTTGCAATTGTTTGAATATCCGACGGGGGTTCTTTCAAGGAGACTGTCGCCCCTTCTGTCCTGTAATCCTTCTTTCACATGAACTAAGCAGTAATAACTATGGATACAAAGTAAAAAAGAAAGTGTTTAGTCACCTCTTCTACATGGATGATATCAAGCTCTTTGCCAAGACGACAATGAGTTGAAGGGTATCCTCAATTCTGTAAAATGTTTCAGTGATGACATCGGTATGGATTTTGGATTAGATAAATGTGCAAAAGTAACATCCAAGAAATGGAGAATTACCTAAACACATTCATATGATCTAGATTTTGTTACAAAGATTAGGGAACTGGAACAAGTAGAATCCTATAAATACCTAGGAGTCAGCGAAGGAGATGCAATACAGCATACCCAATGAAGGAGAAAATAAGAAAAGAATACGACAGGCGTGTGTGTCTGGTGTTAAATACTGTATTGAATCTACAGAACAGAATACCATCCATAAACACATTGGTTGTCCTTCTGGTGCAATACAGTTTCAACATCATTAATTGAACCATAGCTGACTTTAAGGGAATGAATATTAAAAAGAGAAAGCTTCGCATTTTGCACCGCATGCATCATCCTAAGGCTCTTCTTGATAGTCTCTATATGCCTAAATCCGAAGGAGGCAGAGGATTATTTCAACTAGAACTGTCTTACAAAACCACAACAATTGATCTTCAACGATACCTGGAAATTACAGAAGAATGGATGATGATCTTTGTTAAAGAACATGAAAGAAATAAGACACTTCATTCAGTAATAAAGAAAGTCAGCAAATTCAAAAGGGAATTTCAAGTGAGTAAAGAAATGCAAATAAATCATAATACACAGAAAAAGACCTAAAAAAGAGACAAACGTAAATACAATGTACCAGATGTCGAAACGATAAACATCTTCATGTTCAATAATCTGTCCGTACCAAACAAGCTGATGTAGACAAACTCCATTGCTGGCTTTGTAGTGCAGCATTAAAAGCTGAAATCGAAGGCTTTATTCTTGCTACACAGTACCAATGATTGCTAACTGGAAATTACTAAGAGCATAAAGTGAAAAACTGTGTTAACCCGAAATGAAGATTCAGTGGTAAATATACAGAAACAACAGAAAATCTTGTATCAGGTTGCACGGTGTTAGCATCCACTGAGCATGATAGATAGGACCTTGTATGGGGTTTTACAATACACACAAACAGAATATTTAACACTAATTGCCCAGACATAGTGATCAAAGACCAGAGAAACAGAATGTCCTTTCTTATTGACATGTCAGTGCCTGTAGATTGTAATATATCTTTGGAGATTAAAAAAATAACTATCGCAATACAAGGATCTTGAAGTGGAAATCTCAAACTTTGGGCATATTAGGACATCGAAAATTGCAGTTCTGTTTGGAGCCATCGGATGATTGAAAATGGTCCAATATACTTATTGAAGAGATTTCAGGTAGCTCATTCCTTAAAGAAAGAAAGAAAAATTGTATTTACAAGTACAGATCACACATTACGAAGAGCTTTATCTATGTAAAAAGTGAGTGATCAATTTTTTTTTTACGAATATTATCAGTGGAAAATTTCATAAAACATTTCTGACCTTAGTTCGCTGATTGTGACCCGAAAGGAAATGCGTACACAACAGAAATGAAAAGAAATAATAATAATAATAATAATAATAATAATAATAATAATAATAATAATAATAATAAAATAATAACAACAACAGCAACAACAACAACAACAACAAAGCAAAGAAAAGAGTCGAAAACCACCAAGTCAACAACCAAAGATATCGCATTCTAGACAACCACGTAAACAAAAAAATAAATAAAAACAGAAATGAAACAAAAATGCCTCCTCATCAATGTATCTGTACCTGGTGACTGTTTCAAGGTTGAAGAAGTTGACAATCTTATGAAATACACCGACCTCCAGATTGGTGTTAACAGAATGTTACTTCCATGCCACTATATTTTCAGTTATAATTAGCACGTTATTATCCTTACCATTATACCACAACAAAGCCCTCCATTATTAAAATCGGAACAGCGTTAGACATTTAGATACATTCACCGGATTACAAAAGTACTTTATATGCTTTAAAAAGTTCAAAACGTTGTAAATATCAAATTTTAATAACAAATATATACGATTACAAAAAATACTGTATTGCTGGCAGTAAAAAAACAAATGATGCATACACAAAATAAATTCAATGTGGTTTTTGACATTGCTTTCCTTTAATAAGATTGTCAGTATCTGCTTTTAAGGTACTAGTGTTTATTCTAACAGTGGGAATTACTAAAGTTTTTTCAGCAGTTTTGATGTTTTTATGCAAGAAAAGAATTGTTCACAGCAGTATGCACTATCCCACATGTATAACAGTTTTCTAGACAAGCTAAATGATTTTTTATTTAGCTATGGATCTTGCACCACGCAGCAGTGGTGTGTCTTCCCTTTTAGTGCAATAAGGAAGTGGACCTACTAGCATAATCTAAGAATAATTTTATAGACATACCTTACTAAAGTAAATGATTAGTCTAATGTTCTTCACTCTGGTATACCCTTCTTATTTAACGGTGCGTCATGACGAGTATATCGGGCTTTGTATATTTGTGTCACAACATCACTTTGTTGACGTGATGCTCACTCATTCAATAATAATAATAATAATAATAATAATAATAATAATAATAATAATAATAATAATGTTCATAGATTAAGAACATCGGAATAAAGCCTCGTATCTCATCGCTTCAGAAGTCTAGGTTGCTTGTTACAGCAAATAGTACGCGAAATGTGCTATCTGTTTGACGTTGTGCGACTTGATCGTGAACATCCACAATGTTCTCCCGTTGAAAACGAAAAACCGTGCAGAAGAAAACAACAACAACATCAATAATAATAATAATAATAATAATC
>OZ038503.1:620000-670000 GCA_964036315.1 Acanthosepion esculentum
GTCTCTTAATATTCTGCTTATCTTTTGGAATGTAAATTGGCTATCCCAATGTGTCTTTGGATTTCAATGTCACATATTTCATCCTCTTTTAGAACACTTCCCAGATATTCAAATTTCTCTACATGTTTGATTTTAGTATCCATGCTTTCTGAAGTATTTATGCTTAGTCTTTTCTTCTCGCTTTCCTTCGCTACGTTCTGTGGGAGGTGCATAGTTTGAATAAATCCTGTGAGAAGACATATCTTTGTCTTACACCCACACTGATATCCCATTTTCGTATATGATTTAATAGCTAGAATCTTTCGATCTGAATCATCAATTTTCTCCTCCCACGAATCCTCTGCTAGCATCTGTCGCAATGTCTCTCTGTTGACATTCAGTTATTTTCAATCTGAGTGCATCAAGCCTCAAATTACTTTCCTATTTTCATCTTACTTTGTGTTTGCTGCCTGTCGAATTCTCACCTTCCCTTTGGGTAGTGTTAAATGCACGTTGTAAACACCGAATCAGTAATAGTGAGTCTGCTCTGTACTCAGATGGGAGATCGCTGGACCATGTACTGCAAACCTCCTCTCAAGTATCAGATTGAAATAACGCTCAATGTGTTGATAATTAGATCAATCAATTACCATTCCTTTGATCGCCCGTGCTACTTAAAAATACCAAATTTCATCATAGTATCTTCATCAAAATCCATTTTACTAATAATAAATCTTCAATGGTCTTTATCAATCTTCAAGGAAAATTTTACCTTAATCCGCTGCTTCAAGTTCTTTTCAATCATTTTGCGCCAACAGTATAACATGATCACGTGCAACTTCTTCTAATGCTATACGAGGAACGTCTCATCTTTGTCCTTCTTTTGATGGCCATTTGTTTATCTGTAACACAATTATCTAATGCATTCTTGGGAAGTTTGTAACCAAGAAAACATTAATCGAGGTCTAAGATATTCAAGTCATTTGATGCCACATTTGGATCTGAAAAATCTAGCGTAGAAAATGTTGGAGGCAAAAACGCTGGAATAATTCGATTAATAATATGATTTCTGCGAAGCAGAACACAAAAGAAAGAATAATGAGCAAACATGGACAAACGTGCTCGTAACAAGATGCAATGTCAAAAGGACGGCTTTTCCCATGACACCACTTTTTCAACTACCTTCATTCTTCGACAATTTTTATTGTTTTAAATGATTTGAATCGTAATAACGTCTAAACATATGAAAATAAATTTATACACATTCTTTGTATTTGAGAATTGAAAATTAAAAAAATAATAAACACAATTTACTTTTGGGAGAAACAGTCCTTTTGGCATTCCGCCTTATTTGTACATATTAACTGAATAAGGATACTTGTATGTAAATGATATAAAGAAAATAAGTGTTTTATTTGTTTGAATAGAATCATATAATAATTTTGCATGTTCCTTCGTTTCTTAATACGTATGTTATGCCATAGTAATAATTCATAAATAATGTGGTATTCAATTTGGATCGCGAGGAAAAACAGAAAAGACATATCAGAGACGCTGTTTGGTTTCGACGAGAAAAAGAAAGAAAGAAAGTGAAGATAGAGGAAGCAATAACGCTCTCAATTTTTAACGTCTGCATCAAGGGATTGGTAAAAACTACATTCTTAATTATGATTGTTATTGCAAAATGTTGTTAAAGTTGTTAAGCCCAAATATTTAATGATGGAATAGGAAATTTCCACGAGTATTTTGAACTTGTGGAACTTGCAGATAGCATATTCAATTATTTCATTCGAAAACTGAAATAGCAAAATCATGAAAATTTCACGGGTAGTACAAATAACAATAATACTGGAAAGGGAAAGGCTTTCTACAAGTACTTGAGCAATTCTATAAATAGAGGCAATAATAATTAAAAATGCACATTAAAATAAATTAAAATTACAAGTCAACTTACATGATATTATCGATGACAGCCTCCTCTTTAAATAAGACCGTATATTTAATATTCATGGGTTTTATCTATCTATCTATCTATCTATCTATCTATCTATCTATCTATCTATCTATCGCACTGTTCGTATCTATCTATCTATCTATCTATCTATCTATCTATCTATCTATCTATCGCATTGTTCGTATCTATCTATCTATCTATCTATCTATCTATCTATCTATCTATCTCTCGCACTGTTCGTATCTATCTATCTATCTATCGCACTGTTCGTATCTATCTATCTATCTATCTATCTATCTACATATATATATATATATATATATATATACATATATATATATATATATATATATATATATATATATATATATATATATATATATATATGCATGTATGCATGTATTTATTTATCTACAAATGGACAGTTCACTCTCTGTGAAAGCACATATTTCGATGGACGGGTCATGTTGTCCTTATGACTGATGACAAAATTCCAAAACAATTAATCTATGGAGAATTGGAAATGAGAAAAAGACCGCAGCCTAAGCCCAAACCTCGTTACAAAGATTGCCTTAAAGAGTCACTATACAAGTGCAATATTGGTCTGGATAACTGGGAGACATTTGCTGAAGACCATGTTTCTTGGTCTTGCTAACGGCGTAAGATCTTCCATGAGGCGTCACAAAAATATGTAAAAGTGAAGAGAGGGGTTTGGAAGGGATCACTGAATTGCCATGAGGTACCAATCTGACCACGTGCCCAATGCAATCGGATATGTCTGTCCAGAGCAGGTCCAGAAACTACACCAACACCAGCAGTCTATTGTATATGACGATTTTGTAATGGCATGCTTTGAATGCCAGACCTGCACTAGGGTGTGTAAGTCCAGGTCGGGACTGGCAAGGCATATTAAAAGGCACATTGGAAGTGATGATGATCAAAGTCAACTTCCATCAACCGGAGATTGTTTGATATGCCACATATGTGACATGAAAAGCAGATCAGTGGCTGGCTTTACGAGCCACTATCGTTCACACAACCGTGCAGTGTTGTGCTGGAATTTAACTGAAGAGCTGGGCATGTTAGTGATGGTTATACACGCTTTGTGAGTCGAAAGCCACCATATCTATCTATCTATCTATCTATCTATCTATCTATCTATCTATCTATCTATCTATCTCAGCTTAACTATCTATCAAGCTATCTATCTAGCTGTTTATTCATTATCTAACTCAGTCTTTACATTTTCTCTCAATAAATTTGTATATGATTCGATATATATATATATATATATATATATATATATATATATATATATATATATATATATATATATATATATATATATATACACATGCGAATTAGTATATCTGTTACCTGAAATGTAAGCATTACTTAATTTTTAATTTGTAATTTTCACTGTATGTCAGCTGATTTCAAGTGAGAGCACGAAAGACTAAATTTCTTTAACAAATAAATATTTTTTGCGTAAGAAATAATTTTACTCCACCCCGCATTTGGATATATTGCAGTACTTCTATGTTTTTATCAATAGGTGGGGTGGTTATGTCGTCTATCAATTGAACTGTCATACGGTGGATAAGAAGAGACAATTATTAATACTTGCATTGAGGAATAAATATTAAATGATGAATTTTGAGCGGGAAAAGTGTCTCAAGTGCTACTCAGACGTAGAGACAATCGAAGAAGAATCGTTTCAGTGTATTTATTTACCAAGATCCTTTCGGCTAAAATCCGGCCCGTTAAGTAGAGTTTGATCCGAAAATACACATTTTATCTCAAGTAAAAAGAAGTTGAGCAAAGGAGAAACAATGGAAATTGAAGTGGAATTAAAAGAATTATTGTTTCAAAATTCTCTATTTCATATCCTTGAAATAAAAGAAAAACAGGTGCAAACTGGCACTAAATAGCAGAAAGAATGTATATGCATGCACACGTGTTTGAAAGGACGTACATAAATAAATACACATACATACACACACACACACACATATATATATATATATATATATATATATATATATATATATATGAGATAATGATATATATTTTATATACCAAGAACAATATTGAAAAATATATGAAAAAGTGTAAAATGTATTCTTGTGATTTGTTTAGTCCTTTAGAAATTCAACGAGCTAAATATATATATATATATATATATATATAAAAGTGGACATGGAAGTCAGCACTTAGAGGCGACAGTCTGTTTCATGCTAGTGCAATCGTCAGGCGACCTGACGATTGCACTAGCATGAAACAGACTGTCGCCTCTAAGTGCTGACTTCCATGTCCACTTTTATATTTACACACGCTCTATCTCTGATATTGAGCACTTTACCCCATAAATATAGCACACTTTAAGACTATATTTCTGCATATATATATATATATATATATATATATATAAAGGAAGAATGTATATGCATACACACAAGTTTATATATATATATATATATATATATATATATGTGTGTGTGTCTGTTTGTGTGTGTTTGTGTGTGTGTGTGAGTGTTTGTATAGACTGAAACATCACATTAAATCAGTGGTTCTCGTACAATCACTGACGTTAAGCAACATTAAATGAGTGACCGCTTGGGAATACCAGGGGCTGTAAGCTTGAATGTATCGTTGGTGTGAAGGATAATGCTTTGAAATTATTTCTCGGAGGGACGAGTTCCAGTTCGGTATATTCACTTACGTGTAAATACCATTGGAAATGGTAAGAATCTACTTCTATTTCTCCAGTTATTAGTTAATTAGTAAAACTTGTATCATTATATCATTGAAAGGTTCCTTTTTACAATCTAAAAATGTTTTATGGCTTTACATGACTTGCAAATGGTTGATAAGCCGTAGAAAATCGAATCTATCCATATATCAATCAATCAGAGATGATATGTGTACGCAACAATTTCGGTGACGCATTTTGTTCCGATGGGTCTGAATAATTTACATCGTTCGGGATGTTGCCATCATTTTATTGGCATATTCACGTGAATACGACAATAAAGATGGGGACAATAGTCCGACAGTTGTAAATAGACTAAATAGTTACAATAACTCATCAGAGAAATATAGACAGATAATATGAACATGTTAATTCTCGGAACGAAAATCGTCTTTTATATATATATATATATATATATATATATATATATATATATATATTCAAAGATATTTTGTTGAATATAACAACGAATGCCTGTTATGTTTTATCTTGAGCCTTTCCAAGCGTTGTATAATGACTTAAGTTTGAAGGGAAAATAAAGATAAAATTCTCCAACATTTGTATATCTCTTTATTATATTGGTCATCGTTCTAAGATTTCGGCTCACATGAGCGACGATCAGAGTGGTTATATGCACATTACAAAAGAGATGTTCACCGTAAAAGATGACATCCTGTCATGTTTATATAGAAGATTGCTATGCGGTGATAACGGTCACGGAATAGCAGACGCAGGTCGTAAGTTCGTAATGTGGTTCTATGACGTCGTACACATATTAATATGTTATCACACACACACACACACACACACACACACACACACACACACACACACACACACATATATATATATATATATATATATATATATTATATATGAGTTGAAGATCAAATGTATATCAAATAGGGATAGAAATCCGATAAGAAGTTAAAATGATAATAAAGAACAAAGTAAGAAACGAATCTCAATGTAACATGTTTCACTTTTATTAAGGCTTCGTCAGAGATTTTGAATAGAAATAAAAAAAAAACAACAAAGTGACAGAGTACTGGAATGTTATGATTTTTCTTTCTAGTTCTTATTTGTCAGACGCGTGTCACGTGATTAAACGCAATAGATAATATATAAATATGTGTGAGGAATATTTTTGACGTTAGTGTGTGACTGTGTAAGAGTGTGTTAGTAAATAAACTCATGCGTGTGTTGGTGTATGCAGACCGACAATTTAAGTAAGTATATAAGTGTGTACGTGAGTGAAATCTACAGATGTCACTCTTTGTCGGTGAAATATAGCGATATTTTGCAAAATAAATTTTCTCTTTGGTTGGATTTTTATATTCACATATATGTGTAGATGTACGTGTGGGGTGAAGTCTCTGGTCGTCATGTCTCTGTGGCTTGGTGAAACAAAGTAAGATATTGTAATAATCTAGTTTTGTTTAGGATTTAAAATGCGTAATTTTGAAAAAGGGAAAATATGTAGATGGATAAGGGAAGGCAGCGAACCAACTACCTGACCAACTAGTGTGAATAGATGGTGGACCCAGTGGCAGAGACTTTAACAAATGGGAGAAAAATCACCAAAAGTTTTCGAGAGCCATGATCGGATATGTCCTGAAAGGACGCGGCACAAGAAGTAAGTAAGTAGAGAACGAAAATAATATTGAACCTCCTCTTGATATCATCATATCGTGTTGGGTTGGTTGATTGTTTTCCATGGAGAATGCAAGGTTTAGACAATTCATCAGGTCCAGCCCTACTTATATAATTCGTTTTATCATGCTTGTGGATGTGTGGAAGTTTGGTTGTTTTTTGTCTATCAAACGTAACTTTAAATTAGTCACTAAAATTAGTTCCAAAATCGATTTCATATAATTCGTTTTGTCATGTTTACTAAAACTATAATAGTTGTTTATATGTCTTAGCTAATGTTCTTAATATTATGGGTGTTTTATTTCCGTATACATTCACAACAAGACATTTTAAAAGATTTTCTGGCTGGAGAATAATTTTACTTATTTTTGAGCGTTTTTAATGTTTCCAAATCTCTTTTAGTGATATTCTTAAAGTCAGTCTTTTTCAATATTCGTTCTGATTCCCCAGTGAAAAACTTCCATATATGATGTTTCATTCATAACCTCATAGATAGATAAATAACAAATATTTCGCTACACATTGTTGTAACCCGCAGAAAAGAGACTCATTGCTCCATCTAAGGCTAAAGTCTTCCGCCGACTTCAAGTGTAAAGATTATATTTAATCAATCTCTAGCTCTGCTGCTATGAAAATTGGTTCACTGTGGCGTGCTAGACATTTTCTCTAGCCAGAATTACATATTACTCTCTCTTTTTCAATATATATATGCATATATATATATATATATATATATATATATATATATATATATATATATATATATATATATATACGAAGAAATATAGTCTAGAGTTGCCTGAAATATAATATAGAGTTGCCTGACGATTGCACTAGCATGAAACAGACTGTCGCCTCTAAGTGTTGACTTCTAGGTTCACTTTTATATTTATATATATATATATATATATATATATATATATGTGTGTTTGTGTGTGTGTGTGTGTGTGTGTGTGTGTGTGTGTGTGTGTGTGTATCTAGCAATATGTTGTTAACCATTTAAATTATATATATATATCCGAATGTAATGAGAATAAAAATAATATATAGTAGAGCAGTAATTATTTATTATAATTTTTTCATATAGACAAAAACAATTTACTCACTGCAAAATTGCATCTTTGTAGTTAGTTTACTGTTTTTGCTATGAGTGTTGTGTTTTACATCGACTATTTATATTTGCTGGACAATGTGCATTATGTTTATTATACTATCCAAAAGCTTATTGGTTAGATAGCAACGATTATATTTCAAATTCAGACGCGGCTCGGTGTTGTCTTCACTGTTCACTTTTATATTTTTATATTTACACAATTTCTATCCCTGATATTCATCCTCTTTCGACATAAATTAAAACTATATTTTATCATAGATAGAAAGGAAGCGATTGATAAAAAGAAAGAGATAGAATGACAAATAATGAGAGTGTGATACATGTTTTCATACTCATCTCCGTCTTACGACATGAATTGTCTTCCTTTATGTAAACGTATTCCCATAGAATTTAGTTCTTGTCAACAGCCTTCGTACATATCCGATTTCCATTTGGAGCACGGTGAAGAAGTTTACATTTTCTCTTCAAAAGTCTTACACGTCAAGCAATCTTCTTTTAAAGGATGGCGTGTCATTGCGTTTCTCTAATCAGTTATATATTAATCTAATAAAACTGTACATCGTGAAGTGCGATGTGTCCCTTAGTGTTAGAAATGCAACAGGATCTTGCCCATGTAGGTGAGATAAATCATTCCTTTTTGAAGATATCGCAAGTTTGCGACAGATAAAGTAATATTATTTGATATTTATATGTTTTAAGTTTCAAGGATTTTATACGTCAGATCATTAGGAGACTGAACCACGTGTACGAACTGGGTTTCAAATATCCTTTTACACTTTCGTCTGTCACATCTATTACGGCCATTTTAACAAGAACTGATAATTTAAAGACAAATATTTACAACCGTAAATGTTTTGCAATGTCTGTATTTCTTAACAAATGCAACCCCTATTAATTTTTATTTGGTTATATCTTACTATAATTTTATTTCCAAGCTCAATATTTTTATTAATTTAACTATTGGTTAAAGGTTTCCCACGGGACTGAAATTTATGAGATATATACATATTCTAAAAGATTAAATTTAAAAGTCAGTTGCTTTACGATTTCTACGTGGATTGCGAAATTCAAATGACTTTTTTCTTTTTAATCATTTCACATCAAGCAAGGTAATAAAGCCACCAAGTTGCAAGTGGTTTCTGAGTGCTACTGAATATGCGAATTCCTTATTAAGGATAAAAATCAATAAAGAATAAATATTAAGCAGACTGAAAAAAAAGATTGGCATTGCATTTAAATTTTTGAAGATCAAAGTTGACTGGGGAGTCTTAAACGAGAAATGCGATAGAAATAACTATTGGCATAGTACTTACGGTTACATCTCGCCATTTTAACTGTAAAATCTGAGATCTTACCATCAATTTAGTACTTAGTTTAAATTCATGAAGTCTAAGTACCATAAAGAACAATTAACATGAAAATATTTACAAAAAAAAACAACAAAAACAAAACAAAACAGGGAACCTACATTACAGCGATAGGAAAGTATCTGAAGTTTAGATGCCAGGTCAAGACCTATAACATTACATATTCTTCCTTGAATTTTATCAAGGATTTCTAAATATATAGCAGGTGTACCAGTCTAGATGTAGTAAAAATATTGAAAGCAAGGACTAATGGTAGACATAGAAATATGTAATTCTGGCGAGAGAAAATGTCTAGAATGTCATAGTGAACCAGTTTTCATAGCAGCAGAGCTGTCATCAGTTCATCTTTGGTGTTACAATGGGTTTTGTTGGTTTCCCGCTCAGCTGCGTCTCAGACCTTATAATCAAGGGGGTTGCAGTCTGTGGAGTTAGGTGGCTAGATATAAGCAGCGATGTGAAATTGTTTGACAGCCATAACTGTGATTTTCTGCTTGTGTGGCATGGTGCAGAGTCCTGTTGCCAGACATACGCTCTTCCAGTAGCCACCCTCTTGACCCCGAGCAGCACTACCTCCTCAAGGCACTTGAGGAGGTTGTGCTGTAGGGCTCTGTGTTGCGTATGAGGCCCCGAAGGAAGAGGCATAACGTCGACATCACTAGTGATCACTCCAAAAATTTTCCTAATCAATATTAGACACATCCAACTCTTTCTGAATCCTCTGCGATCTCATCAGATTGATGCCAAATCAGTATGAAATTTTCGCGAATGCCAAGCAGTATAGCGTATCGTTCCCAAATTTCTGGCGGAGTGAATTACGTCATGTTGGTCTTTTTCTCATAGACTGCGCCCAACTAACGCTACTATACTGGGAAGTCGATAAAATAAAAAACTAACACGCATGCGCGAAATTAAAAATATAAAATGGTTACCATTTAACCATCTCACCCTGTATATATATATATATACACACACACACACACACACACACACACACACACACACACATATATATATATATATATATATATATATATATATATATATATATATATATATAAACATTCATTTGATACTGCAAAATTTAATAATTGCCATAAATAGTACAGAAAAACCGTTGGCAATAATTATTCTCTCACGATAGGAATATATATATATATATATATATATATATATATATATATATATATATTGTATGTACACATGTCTATAAATCTCTTGAATAAGAGAATGAAAAGAGAAATTGATATAAGCTGATAAAATTTCGATGATTACCTGCCATGCCTGTGGTATTTCCAGTTCTTTCTCCTAGCATTTCGATCCATAAACTTCCAGTCCAAATCAACTCTGTTTAATATAATATGCATGAAGCAGAAGCAAATGCACTTACATCACGACCAAACTGAGCAGAAGCCAATAGTTTTGCACCTATTCAAACATACCTTCGTCAGGTTTGGGCTTACGCTTATGCTGTTTCATGGTGGCGAGTCTTTCATCCGGAAACCACAAATGGACATCATCAAGTGGTAATTTTATTACTGCCCTTATCAATGGATACATCGGATGTCTGATTTATTTAGTGAAAATTCAAACTGGAGAAATTTGTTCATGGTATTTTCTTCAAAATATAAAGCGGAACAGCTGCATGTTAGTTATTTCCATTTTTATAATTTTTTTTTAATTGGGAGGGGGGCAAAAATTATGGAAAAAATTCCGATATAAATGTTTGATTGTAAAATATCATGAAACATTTTATATAAGTCCTGAAAAAATTACTAAAATGGGGTTATTATTTGATTTTGGTGGATTTTCGAAAAAAATTCGTAATGAAATTATTATTTCCGCTGAAAGTTTAAAATGTCAAATTAAAAATTTTCTATGTTTTTTGAACTGTAAAACAAATAATTTTTACATGAGATTGTTTTTCAGATCTTTCCGTTTAATAATATATCAAAAATTATACTGAGTTTCATTCATAGATTTGGTATTATGTTAAATTTTAATTCATTGGTGGTGGACGGTGTTAAAAAAACAACCAAAATGTTTGTCATCTAACATACAATTATTCAGGATCGCCGGCCAGACAAAAATTCTATTCAGGGTCACAGTCAAAAAAGTTTGGGAGCCAATGAGTTAGTGTATTGACAAGATTTATTTTAGTGTTTTGGGAGAAAATGAGTCCCAACTGAAGTATAATACTGAAAAAGGATGGGGTTTCCTACAAATACCAGGGAGAAAACATTAGGGAGTTCTCTCAACCAAAACATCCAGGAAGGGTAACTCATTGTTCTCTTCTACTTTCATCCTATATTTTAAAGAGGGGTGGAGAATATTTAAATATCGGAATAATTTTTCCGCTTCATTCCGTGAAGGAAACAACATAAGCGTACCATTACGTAACAGAAATAAACATAAGGCCTAGAAATCTTATCAAATAATTTGCCTCTCACGAAAATCAACAAAGATGTTAGCCGTAAGAGATCCCAGAAAACTACCCATCACAACTCAATTTATCTGTCGCTATATGCAAGTGTTAAAGCTAAAAGAGATACACTTGGTAGCCATCTTCATCAACTCAACAATGACCAACTCAGGAAACTAAGGGTGTTTCTAAGGGACCACGATATACAAAATCTGCACATACATCAATGATTTCATCAGGTGGGACATTTGTAAACAAACTATATATATCAAAAGTTAAGCAGTACTGAGTGTAAACAGTGGATTGCAATTTGCATATATATGACGCATATTGTCAGGCACACAATACTCCAAATAGAAAACTAATATTGGATCGTGAACCTCAATAAGCCACAGCCAATCCATGCTGGGCAGAACCCACCATGGACAAAATAGGCCTATGTGGAATGTCCACTTTGTGAAATTTTGGTAACCCATACATCCGTGGATGTTGGAAAACAACAGGACGAATATGATTATACACATCCTTGGACAAAAACATTTTCTTATGAAGTTCTAATAGTCTATTCTGTAGTCTAACTTCCGTCTTCAAGGTATCGTCAAAAGTAACGTCACCTAATTTCCGAAATTTAATTGAGTCGTCAAAAATGTCCGACATTTTATTGACTTAATATATATGACAGACTGCACTTCGTTGTTTAAGGCGTACTGGGCTTAACAATAGCTCCCTCTACTCTGAGGGAGCCAGATCAAAATCCTACCGGAGAGAGCAGTTTTTTTAAATAGGATTTCTCGAGCATTCAACACGGTAGACAAAAATCCATAAATTTACTCTTTTATAAATAAACGGAGCGTCAACTAAAATACGACTGATAATATATATATATATATATATATATATATATATATATATATATATATATATATATATATATATATATATATACGTATTTGTGTGTGCATTTATGTAAAAATATATCTGTACTTAGACAATATGAATAAAACATGTATATTTTTATATTTCTGAATATTATATATAAACATCTACACACACACACACACACACATATATACACACACACACACTCACTCACTCACTCACTCAGACACACACATATATATATATATATATATATATATATATATATATGAAGGAATATACTCTTAAGGTGTGCTATATTTATAGGATAAAGTGCTCAATATCAGAGATAGAGCGTGTGTAAATATAAAAGTGAACATTGAAGTCAACACTTAGAGGTGGCAGCCTGTCTCATTCTAGAAGCAATCGTGTTTTGTTTTGTTTTTCTCGGCTATTTATATATACAGGTCAGTGGTGTACTGTCGGTAGTCTATTTTGGCGGTTATTTTGTCGGAATTAGTTTATTTGCTTATTTATTTATTTGGGTTAATTTATTTTGCTTGTTTTTATTTTTTTTTTATTTCTTATCTTATATATTTGTTTATTTATTTTAATTTTAATCGGTGTTTTATTAACGTAGTAAAAATTTGTTTATATCGCTTATTTAATAGTTTTGTTTTGGTTTGGGAAGATAATTAAAGCTATTTATTCAATTTTGGGGTTGATTGCTGTAGTTTATTCTATCATTTTGGCGGGAGCAGTTTTTAATTTGTTTATTACTTCATTTATTTATTTGTATTGATACTTGTTATTTTCTAACGTTTAATTTATCGGGATCGGTTTGTTAGTTTGTTTAGATTACTTTCACTTGTTTATTATTATTATTCATTTATTATACTGTATATTTATATTTACTTTTTCGGTTTTCGATTTTTAAGTAACGTAGTATATTTTATCGTTATATAACAGTTATAGCAATGTTTTTCGTCCGATTTTTGGTTTGATTTTTATAGTCTAACTAATATTTCGGTCATAATGGTTTGTTAATTTGTTTATTATTTATTTTATTTATTTGGGTTCATTTATTTTCTTTTTTCTTTTTTATTTATTCATTCTATTTCGTCTATTCTAACGGGTGCGATTAATTTATTTTACTTATTTTATTGTCATTTTGTTCATTATTTATTTTATTTTATTTATTATTTTATTTTATTTCGGTTTTAGATTTTTAAGTAACGTAGTAAAAAATTGTTTTCATGTCTGCATTTTGAGATTAGCTCGGATCATTTATTTAATAATTTATTTTGGTCAGGGAAGGTAATGATAGCTATTTTTTCCTCCAAGCAAAGTTTGCAAGTTTTGGATTGGTTGTTGTAGGCTGATGATCTTTTCCTTATTTTCCAATATATTTTTGGTGTGATGTGCGTTTGTTTAATTTCCCTTAGAAAGCATTGTGCTGTTCACGTTGCAATTGCACCGACAGCATGGTACAGAATGTGAAAGATGTTTTGTGTGCATAATTTCTTTGTTTCCAGGGTCCTTCAGTTACTCTTACATATACTTTTTCTTCATTATCTGGTGATTTTATCGTGGCTTGGTATATTACGTTGTTTTGTAAACAATTACCGCTAAGGGACATTCGTTCTTTATTCTGCAGTTACATGTAGGTTTAATTTGTTCGTGTGGTTTGTTGATAGTTTTTTCTGTTGTGATTTTTAATTTTTGTACCATGTTGTCGGTGCAACTGGAGCTGATTTTGCACCGAGAACATTGCATTGAGTATATTGCGGAGGGAATTTAGTAGGTTTACAGGTGTGTTGTACGAACAAAAGAAAAAATAATTAAAATTTTAACCGCGATACCTTGTCAGTCTCCTTAACGAAACTTGTATGAAGGGGGGATTGCTGACAAATGCTGACAAAATACAATATATATATATATATATATATATATATATATATATATATATATATATATATATATATATATATGTGTGTGTGTGTGTGTGTGTATATACGAACAAAATATACAAAACAGTACAAGACTGAGTTAAATGTTATTCCTGTTCTAATTTAATTTTAATAGTATTATTCAAACTTTCTAACTAGTGTAAATCGGCGATTGGTTCTTTCCTTCTACGATTAGAGTAAATAAGTACTCTTTTACTTCTGACATTTCTCTTACAAAATGACTTCCACGTTGGTCATACGAAGAAAACAAAGTACAGTCATATAATTTTGAATTTTGGAAAGATAATGTGCCGAAAGTAGTGTGCGGTTAGTGAATGCTTACAAAAAGTTTCCTCTTGCACATTTAAGAGATAAATTAGTAGAGTTAATAGAAATCCTAGAGATAATGTTGAAATTAACGTTAGTAACAGGTCCCGCATTGGCAGGCTGCTTTGTATGCAGTATGAGACATATTAAGCTGAAGCTGTCATTATATCTTACGGAATAAATTTCAGGTGAGCCATTGTAATGAAGCAGTTTAATGCAGTCTTATGGCTAAACGGCGATTTGTAGAAAATGAAATCTCATAAACAGTTAACAGGGTCTAATAATTAGTAGAGTATAGTTCGTGCCTAAAAATACCTTCCCGGCAGCACAATGCAGATAGACCTTCTCCAAATATAAGTAGGTGAAGCATGTAATTATCATATGGATAAGAAAGCAGCTAACGATCTTCTATAAGGTGAGTATGTATATCTTTACTAAAAGACGAAATACAGCGATTGAAATGGAGGGAGACTGTTAAAGACTAGATTTGGAGTCCAGAAACATCTTTATTCCTGTTTTGTGTGTTTGTACTATTATATTTTTTGTAATTACAGAAACACATATTTATTTTTACTAATGTATTTCGTGCTCCAATGCAAACCTCCGGTCACACACACACACACACACACACACACACACACACACACACACACACACACACACACACACACACAGAGACAAAGACACACACACAGACAGACACACACACGCGCGCACGCACACACGTACACACAGACAGACAGAGACACACACACAAATGCACACACGTACATATATATATATATATATATATATATATATATATATATATATATATATGTATATATATGTGTGTGTGTGTGTGTGTGTGTGTGTGTGTGTGTGTATTTATAAAACGTTAAAAATACCCCTGCCTATACAAACCTTACCAAAGGAGAAAAAACGAAATAAAAAGAATATAAAAGCCAAGGTAAACGATAGATTAGAAAGTTACATATAAAAAATACAAACATGTACGACACAAAACATAGTGATCAATGTCTTCAAAGATTAAACTAAGATAGAGCTGCAAAACTAAAAAATAGAGAACCACTCTCAGAGATTCCGTTCCAAATCGTGATATTTTTAGGGTATACTTTAGAATAAAATCAGGCTAGTAGGTAAAGCCAGTTTCGTCTTGAAGTTAGTTTGAACTAATCGTCCGTTCTGTAGCAAAAATTACAATGTTGATCGGCATTGATTCATGCTAAGCGCTTGAAATTCTACTTGCCATACTGTTTTTAAGTCTGACTGTCTAACGTTTGTACATAAACTGCACTTTTTAAATATTTTTGACAGCATCTTTGTCAATAGTTCCAAGTTGGTCCTGTTTTATCATTCTGGGCTTTTAAATATTCCATTTCTTCAATGGGAACCTGAAATGACAAAATGTTTATACGTTTCAAAACAGATCTGGCATAAATGATAGACACGAAGGAAAATATCACAATATCATTTACCTGAGTAAGGAAAATTATCAGAGGTAAAGTTATAATTTTCAATTCATTTCAATTTTGAAAATCAGTACATGAACTAGTTCAAATTAAACAAAGAGAATGAAAGGAAAACAAGTATAGATTTAACATTGTAAGGGGAACAAGAGCAAACATAAATCTAGTCTAATAAAATTTCAAAGGTAAATTTGAAATAAGGAAAAATAGAAAGAAAGAGACAGTATTATTTACCTATATGGAAATATAGTTACTACCACGGAAATAAACAACCACAAAGTTTTGAATTTTTTACTGCCATATTGGAGGACCGATATTACGCATCAGTTCAGTAATTTTTTCTTTGTTTCCAATGAAATCTTTCTGTTTCATAATACTTTGCTTATAATTTGCTTAAATTTGGAACACATATTTCGCTATCCCAGATGCATTTTGGGATTTCGGTGTTTCAATTTCCACCAAGACATGAAAGACTTCCTAGATATTTAAATTGTTTCTCTTGTTCAATTTTGATATCTCCAATTTCTAATTCGCACGTTGCTCTTTTTATTTTGATTATAACCATTCAGTCATAAACTGAAAGTTTATGTTTAGTCCTTCTCGCTTTCCTTTGCTACCATTTTTTAGGAGTTTCTGTACTTTCCTTTCTGTTTCTGCTCTGTTCTGCGTATGAAAATAAACTACATCCGAGACCAAGGTCCCTGGTCGAGAGGTTTTGAGGAGTGTGGAACCTCCTCTTAATTGTAGTTGTTCCCTCATTCACCCTAACCCGGGGTGGTAGCACCTGTTACGGACCCAGCTATGGGCAAATAGTGAACCCCAAAATTGGCTTAAAAATACCGAAAGTATCAAAATACATTTTCTTAGTAAAAAATGCTAGCAATGGATTAAGAAATAAATTACCAAGATCCCAAGAAAATTAATTTCAGCATTAAATGCACCATAGGGAGTTGATATGCCGTTAATCAAATAAACTGTTTCTGCTATCAACATTGGGTCATTTGCATATATAATGTTTCTAAGGTTGTGGCCGGCAACAATAAATCCTGGCAGAAATTCTAATTCTCTCAGGTTTTTTTTCTCAGTATAGGTTGAATAAGTCCGGTGAGACGATACATCTTTGTCTTAGGCTCTTTACTATTTTTATGCATTTATTGAATTCATTTTCTATCCTTGTGCAGGTGGAATTCTCCCAGTATAACTTCTGGATTATTCTAATATCCTTCCCAAATAAATCATGAGTGAATATACTTACTGAAAAATTGCATCATTTAAAATTACACGTTTTAATTTCTTCATTTACAAAAGTTAATCATTCAAAATATTTTGTAAAAATATTTAGGTAAATATTAATTGGATTTGCAGCAAATCTTTTTTAACTCTCGCAAAAGAATTGATGTAAGTCCAAGCGTAATATGATTTCTTTTTCTACTACTTCTACTTGTTTCTGCCGTTTCCTTTCAGCATGTGGGCTATCATGGCACTCTACAGCATTCTTTCCCTTTCACAGAGGAACAGCATTCCATAAAAGGGTAAGAAATAGCTATACATACCTTCCTAGACCAACAGAAATTACTAAATAAACGATCAGAACTCATCTCAAAATGCAGACATGAAAACAAATTTTACGTTACTTAAGAATCGAAAACTAAAAACGAATAAAAATAAAATAAAATAATTAAAAATAAATAAATGAGTATAATAAATAAATAAATTCATCCAAGTCAATAAATATGTAAATAAATTAAGTAAATAATGAAAAATTTAAGAAACTAATAATGCACGCAAAAAATATGTTATCGTAATAATGACAATCAACAACAATTAACAAAGCAATTAATAATAAAAATAACAATGGTCAAGATAAAACAGCCACAAAACTGCATTCGGATCCACAAATATTTCAACTCTATAGCCCCTAGAATAATTTGAAACCGCCCACCCCGTAACCATTAGTACGATAGACATACCCATGATGCATCACTGGCCATATATAAAGAGTCAGGTCAAAACAGAACGCACATTGTGTGAGTTTAAGCTAGAAACAGACTGTTGCCGCTGGGTGTTGACCACAATGACCCATATTTTCATATGCTCTTATCCCGATATCGCGCACTTTAACTCACAATATAACATACATGAAAATCAAATTTTTATCATAAGTAATTCATCGAGTTTTTTTTAGAAGAAACCTGAATAGAATGCAGAAAGCACTGGACGGCCGTTTCGTCCTATATTTGGGACTCATCAACAGTGCGCATCCACTACCAGGAATTGAAACCCGGACAGTTACGTTATTAAGCAAACGTCATAACAACTGTGCAACGGGTCCTGGCGACGAAGAGGTAACGAATTAATCTCGGCATAGCGCCGCTCATTCACATATTCCGTGGTGGAACTCATAGGACGAAACGGCCGCCCAGTGCTTTCTGCATTCTGATGAGGTTTCTTCTAAAAAACTCGATGAATTACTTAATTATCATTATCCCAAATCCTCCTAAAAATTTCATATATATATATATATATATATATATATATATATATATATTAATTGTGTCCGTAATTTTGTTTAACTGGGCCAACTTCAACCTTTTGAAAAAGTGTTGGCTGAAAGGGAATACTTCAAGGTATGACTTTGTCATTATATATATATATATATATATATACATGTAATGACTTTGTCATTATATATTTATATCTATATATATACAAAACATATATATTACCTGAAGATTACAATCAATCATGAAACAGACTCTCATCGCTTGTTGTTGACCTAAGTATCCTCATATATATTCACATACATTCTATCACTGATATTTTCAACTTTTTTCATAGATATATCATACCATTAAAATTTATTTGCCATATATACATACATACATATATATATATATATATGTGTGTGTGTGTGTGTGTGTTTGTATAAATTTGCTAAGAAAGCTCTATCTTCTTTATTATGACATTTAAAACTGTAGCTGTTAATTTCGTTATGTAAAAAATCGATGTCTTTTCAAACATGTGCATCCACTAAACATAAATAGCATTTGTAGTGATGACATATATATATATATATATATATATATATATATATATATATATATATATGCATGTATGTATGTATGTATGTAGAGATGGAGGGAGAGACAGAGAGAGTTATAATTTTCTGAGTGACAGATGGACTGAATGTCTAAGAAAATTGAAAGCCAGCATTTGTTTGTGTTGCTCCATGGAATCGTAGCATGGGAAAAATCTTGCTTCCTTGCATTCGAGCTGATATCAACAGTGAGTGAAAGATAGAGAGAGAGAGGGAGAGAGAGAGAAAGAGAGAGAGAGGGAGAGAGAGAGAGAAGGAAGAAGAAGTAGAAGAAGAAGAAATGGAAGAA
Organism: Acanthosepion esculentum; assembly: GCA_964036315.1. NCBI lineage: Eukaryota > Metazoa > Mollusca > Cephalopoda > Sepiida > Sepiidae > Acanthosepion > Acanthosepion esculentum. The sequence continues at coordinate 639,228 of OZ038503.1, forward strand.
AAAGACTGAACGAAACAAACAGAACAAATATTTTAGAAAAAGGAATGATGGAATGCTTGCTTAAAATTACTGTTATTTATATTGGAATTAGAATTTATTGTGTAAATCGAAAGAAAAAGTAAATTCATTCCTTTGATTTTTTCATGTAGTTTGAACTTTGGTTATGGTATTTCCTTGCTTTTGTTTAGAAGGTATTCCTTTCTATTTTTGTTGGCTTTAATACACACACACAGACACACACACACAACGATACACACACACACACACACACAACGATACACACACACACACACACATATATATATATATTTGTAGACATACATATATATATATATCATATATATTATATATATATATATATAAATGCGTACATGTACATATATATATATATACATATATACATATATATTTATATGTATATATATATATATATATATACATATGTATCCCTGTATATGTGAATAATCAGTACACTTTGTTAAAGATCAAAGTATGCAAAACTAAATTTATTCCATTAATGTAGACACGACAAAAAAAACACATATAGAGTAAGACACATATTGACAGATGCACATAAAAACTACTTGTTTGAACTTGACACAAACTCAAACGTGTGTGTGTCTCTGTGTGTGTATATATATAAATATATATATATATATATATATGCGTGTGTGTGTGAATTTATGTATGTATGTATAAAATAAAATACATCTTAAACAGACAAAACATGAAGAGAAACTAACAACACCTAAAACAAATCTCCCTTGAAAATGGCTAATGAATTGTCCGAATGCGCTTGTGACAATGGATATTATGGAAATTTTTTGCATCTCTTCTCATTCTGGTAAGGAGTTAATAGTAGATTACACCGGGCTCTTTAGCATTGGTTGGCTACCAGTCAAGGAGAAGGATAACTGAATTCCAAAACCGTTCGAACGAGAAACTTGCAAATTTATCCTGTAAAAATCTACTTGCTACGGAAAAAAAAGTAGCAACTTTTAGCGTGGTGAATCTGTGGCCTTAGCATTGAGAGGCTGTGTCTCTACGCAGGGGAGTCTGAAGGGTTAACAACAAGAATTTATGATTGTTATCTGTTCCAAAGTCGACCATAAATATATAAGAAGAGACATCTTTTTTTCGTGATGTGAAATTCATAAATTTAGATGGGGAGCTTTCTGTTTCAAGTTACAATAAATTGGCAAGAGGTTTTGGCTCCAAATCAGTCGATTAAAACAGGAAATAGATTTTAACGTTGGGAGCGGTGATGTCGAAATCGATCGGCGAAATTCATCGATTAGTTAATTGGAATAAGTTGGAAAAGATGTGTAGAGTTGGAAGTCGGAGAGAAACATTCTTTTCTCACGTTCATCGATTTTCTTCTTTTCATATCGGAATAAACTTATTTCGGCGAAACAGATAGGATGTGCAAGTTTATCTTCAATTACTTACATATATTGACCTTGGCCCCCATAACCTTCACTTGTTGTTAAAGAACAAATTGGAGAGGAGCAGTCGACGAAAAAACAACTTCCTTTGAAAACACCAGAAGATAAATACAAGAGATGGATAGCGGCCAGAGAAAAGACAGAGCTCTCCATTCTCTGAATTCAACTATCCTACCATATACGGTTGCTGTGGACGATTTTACAGATCCAACATAGGACACATTTCACACTGACGGAAATGTCTGTGAGCACCGTGATACTTGGCAAAGTGTTCCGCCAACGACGGCAACTTATATATATTCGTGTTCATTGATACATTCTGCCTTCTGTCACTCGCAAATTTTAATGATGCCTGTTCAAGTTTACACGCACACAGAAACGCACACAGATATACACAGGATGAAGTAAAAATCTCAGCTCGAATTATTCAAAGTACAGTTTCTCTTCAGGATTTTGACGATCTGGGCTTTTCACGAGTTCTTGACCTTTTTAGCTCTTAGCAATCTTCGTCTTTTTCCTAATTCCTGTTCTGCCAACCATTTACAAAAACACAGTAGGTAGGTTACTTACTGCTTTCCTCTCTCCATGTTGCTGGCATGTCATATGAGTGTTACATTTCCAAGCACTCTTTCTTCATTATGTGTTTGATATTTACTGGGTGCCCCATACTTCTGGCCTTGTGCCACATCAAACCCAGATTAAAAACATTACGTGTTTTAGAAAAGTCAATTGTCTCTTTCTGATTCTAAGTATAAGTCACTTTTTATTTACATTTTTTCTAAAAAGTTTTCGTTGCTCATATATTAAGTTTATAGCATTCTAAGCATCGTTCTGTAGAACCATATTTCTGTTCCCTCAAATCTGTTAGAAGATTGTCCAGCATTCTTCCCAAAACCTAAACAAAGAATAAAACGTTATAATTCATATTCATATATATTCACGCGTGTGATTTTATGAGAATATTTGAGTTTACGTGTTCATATTTTATACTTAGGCCAGTACGACTGTCGGCTAAATTAAGGAAGTGCGGCTACTATGACGGGATGTGCAGGTGGCGAAATGCTTAGCGGCTCGGACAAAGAAATCGGTGAGTTGATTTCGAATTCAGGTTAATTACATTGGATACATTGTCATATAAATAACATTGAGAATGGCATGGATCTATCTCATCACCTCGAGTCTATGGGTTAAATAGCAGATTAGACTGGGTTCTTTAGCCGTAGTTAACAACTAGTCAAGGCGAAGGACACATTTGAATTCAAAAACCGTATGTGATTCGCCAGGATCACATACTATAGAGACATTGAAAAGAATATGGAGATCATGAATGCGAACTTGTGGAGTCAATGCTCTCGACTGAGGTGGAATTTTTAAAAAAATCAGAAATAAATTATGTGCCACATCTTCTAATAGGGAAAACTTGTTTATTCTGAAAATCAATATGCAATGAGTTTCAATCGGGATAATAAAAATTATTTTAGCACTTTCATTTCTGCATTTTTAAGCTGTTATTACCTGGATGTACTGGCCAGTTTTAGGATCAATATTAAATTTCCATTTACTGGAAATATGTGACTATAAGGACGCTATTAGTGATTTCCTATGGGCCCCATCTTCTTTTTGAAAAGATAATCTGCAGTCAAGATAAATCTAAACGATAACAATATAATACAAATAAGGTTAGAAAATGTCGTATATACGGCGAGCAAAACATTTGGGATATATTGCTAAATTAATCACTTGTCTTAATTTTGCCACCAAATAGAGAGTAGTTAGCAATATGCCATTGTCAATATATTTTTCTGGTCCAGAAAGCAATTTGCCGCATTTTCTTTGTATGGTGGATGGTAGAGCATTTGAAGCATATTGATGTTGATTGCATGGGTTTTGTTGAAACACTTGTTTCGTTAGTTCCCACCACAACGGTTCAATTATATTGAAATCAGGACTTTGTGCTAGAAGTCTTCCAAACGTTGAACATTTTCATCCACTAAAAAACTTGTTGCACCTAATTTGAGGCAAGGAGCACAGTCATACTGAGAAATGTATCCATAATCCGGCAGAAAATTAGACCGCAGTCAATATCTTTTTTTGCTGTTTAGGTTTCCATCAACGTTTACCACATTTCTTCTACAATCGCCATTTTTCTGCACCATTCCGTGTCCAACACCAAATTTTACCGCCTTCGTGTTGGTATCTTGCATTGATTCTTTCTCCCACCGGTCTTCCTACATATTCTCTTGCATTAGAATTTTACATTTATCTTTAAAAATTACGTTTTGTCATTTTCATCATCCCATTGCTAGATGTTCGTTTAACCATTTCAATCTTTTATTCCGATGTTCATTTCATTTACATACCATGTTTTTTACTGCTATGCACACACGTTCAAATTGTTTTTTTTCGTAATATTATGCGTACTGAATCAACTGACAACCTGATTGATATGACTGCATTCATTCCTTAATTGTCTGACTGTTAATTTTGGATTACCTAGCTAGACTCTCCCAAATATTCTTTCATCTTCCTTGTTTAACTTTTGTTATTTTTTTTGCATTTAAAACACTTCCAGTATTAGTAAACGTCTTTTGGGTGGTTCGAACTTTTATTGTAAATTCCCAGCTTCTTGGCTGTCTCTCACTGAGTCATCTTTCCTTTCATCTTTGTTTCACCAGAAATTTTAGTTATGATTTTAGTGTAAAACGCAAGCACATGTTCGATTACAATGATTTGCCAAGGACACCTTACATTTATGTTAATAGGATGGGAAAATGCTTACTTTGAAGCCTACCTATTATCATGACTTTATCGTCTAGGATTTTTGATTGCTCCAATATTTTGTTTTGCTTTTGTTTCAGCTTCAAGCATTTTCTATTAGACGATACCGACGGAAATACAACAACTTATTCTCCAAACCTCAAGGCTTCTTAATAAAATAACGGTGTATAATCATTTTATGTAGCTGGGGGAAAAATTGTGCATGTCAGTGTATGTGTGTGTCCTCTGGTTTTGGAAATAGAGCTAAGCGCTAGCCATTTTAAACACAAACGCTACGGACTGATATGTCATGTTTCGTAAACGTATATATATATATATATATATATATATATATATATATATATATATATATGCGTCGACATCGGGCTATTTAAGTTTTCACAGGGACGTAGAAATACGTTCAGAGCAGCGGAAGTTTTAATAACCGTGTCAGACAAATGCAACCAATGCATTAATATTGTTTTTAACTCTCATCAACGTCATGCCTACATTTAATAGACAGTCGGTACACGTAAACTAGACCGAGGATCGATATCTGTTTGGATTGAGTGGTTGTAATTAATAGATAAACAGAGAAAGAAAGAGAATCTGAGATCGATGGATTTGTTTTCTACGGATTATCAACCAATTTCAGCTTATTTTTATATTGTAAGAATTTAAAAAAAAATAATTAACCGATATCTGGTGGTGAGGGGAAGAAGAGATGAATTTCCTAATCGTATTTGCGCGTAAGTGAATATAATGAATCCAACTGGAATTCGAACTTGGCTCTCCAATTAACAATTCCGAACCATTTTCAATTACACCACTCGCACAACCAAGTTTACAGCACCTGGTATTTCCAGGCTGTCACCTATCTAGGTACTGACCAGGCTTGACGTTGCTTAACTTCTGTGATCGCACGAGAATCGGTGTTTCAACGTTGATATAGCCGTAAGTAAAAAAAAGGATAGAGTAAATGAAGCAAAATGCGATTGGGTTTGGTGACATTCTCAGCTCTAATCCGGAATTAAGAGATATCTTACCTAGCATTCAATTACCGTATTTTCTTGTGTATAATATTAGAAGTTTTGAACAAAAACCAAAGGCAAAAAGGTGGGTGTCGTATTATACATAAGTACACGTTTTCAGAATTTTTTACACACTTTAAAACTCCTCTTATTTGAAACAGCAAAATTGCATGTACACTTAATTAGGACAATAGCTAATAAACACAAAGTAGGCAGATGTTGATAACAATTGTTTACACAAGTTAAAATATGTCGATAATATTTCTTCTTTGGGAATCAGCGTAATTGATATTGAGTGTCTTTTGTCTCGAAGACAAGAAATTCACAGACACTGATTAAAAACATTTATAAAGGTAATACACAAGAAGATCTACCATATTTTGATGATAAAACAAACCCCGAAATATTGTATGAATTATGTACTTTTTAATGTTTTTTTAAAACTTGATAAGTGGGCCGATAATTTCCATGCAGTGAGATTGTTTTATATTCCCCCTGTTGTTGATACATGTTTAAAATTCGAAGAGTTTTGTTCAAAAAGATAAAGTTAGTTTATATTTTGATTTTTTGTCTTTTTATAAAGTTTTCTCTCTTTATTCTTAATGACAGACATTTTCTCATTTTCATAGTTTATTAATATATAGAAATATAATAAAATCATATCAAAGAGAAAAGTATGATAGATTAATTAACAACTTAAAATGTATTAGCGGGCTGATATGTCTAGTTGGCACCTTTCACCGAAAACTCGAAAATAAGTTTTAAAACAGAAATTAGAAGAAACACTCAATGGCTAAATATTCGATTGATTTCTATTCTTTAATATCGCGAAAAATTAAATATTTTACTTAAATACATATAAGACATTAAGATTTTAATGGATAATACTGTACAACTTTATAAAAGAAAGTACAAAATGTTGGCTCGACTTCGGGGTCCTAATATATTCAAGGGTATAATTTATTCCCTTTTTTTAACTTAAGAAACACGGGGTCGTATTATACTCAAGTTGTATTACACACAAGAAACTACGGTATTGTAAATTTTCCTTCCTTTCTTTCCCATCAGTCTCTGAATCATGAACGGAGATTTGGGAGGATTTTCGACATCTCCTGTTCTCAGATGGACATTGAAACATGATGAGAGATGCAGAAGAAGGTCTTGCCGCCGGCGAGATATCAAACCTTACTGAGATTCATTTTTTCTTCCACTCGTTTTCTGTGACTTGATGCGGCGAGAGAAGCTGCTTGGTAAATCCAGTGCCTACCTGTCGACCTGTCACTGATGGTTGTTGACACCACAGGAGATCATGATCCTTTGAATTGTGATAACATGCCACCCTATTTGTACGAAGTGACTCAGGAACAATGCTACATTGTATACGACAGTGAAGTTCCGAATCGATGCGATGCGATGGCCAAATTTGTCTAACAGGATTCCGATTCACAACATGTGACCCAAGTGATCCACGAGTCACTAGCAGATAATTTTCACTATAAGATCACCTCATACATGTAGCATTTATTACTCCTGATTTGAGGAGTATCGTCGAAGCGGAATACATTTCGTGGCTTCACAAAACCACGCGGTCGTTCAAGATGGCCAAGATAGACGTGATGAACAAGAACAATCTGATCTGGCAATGATATCACTTCCGTGGCCACTATGACGATGTTCTCGTCATTGAGGGCATTTATGCAATAATCTTTCACAGTTTTGGTAAAGTGAACATGCGGACATTTTTGAAAATATACTCAGTTTTTCTATTGAAAATTTGTCATTTAAAAACAATTAAAACCTTAGATTCATAGCTTTTACCAAATTTCTAGCATTTAGTTTTAAAGAATTTCCGAAAGAACGTCCCGAAATCCTTCATTTCCGCAGGAGTTTGCTTATTTCAAAAATAAATCCTAATAAAGTTGATAATTCTATTATATATTCAAACCAGAATTCTAATTATGAATCACCGCAAGCAAAATATACAATTGTTTGCTGTATTCGATAAGTGAAAACTGTAAAAATTGCCAAAGTTTACAAAGAATTTTTATCAATAAACATGTAACACCATTTGGAGATCATAATTAATATAAAAAGATGAACGTGTATATAACAGCATAATACCCAGCATATTTGTAAATATGTATATATTCCAAATCTAATATTATGTATATCTTTGATGGTTTCCCTGACTTCGTAAAGTGTTGGTAGTTTGTTTGGGGTCTCGTTAACAGGAAGATAATGTATGATTGTCGACTTGGAAGAAGATGAATGATGTCTCTATCAAATGTGACGGTTTGGTTCAGTAGTTTTTCAAAGTGATCTCTCCATCTAGAATTGATGCCAGTATTGGTCATCAGTATTGCTGATATCATTACTTTTGTGAGGAAGGACACTCAACATAGTGTAATGGTCAGCAAGCATGTCTTGCTAAATAAATTACGACTGAATACTGAGTTCGATCCTTATTTGGTGCCCCATACTTTCGGCCGTGTGTCGCATATAAGCTACGCTTAGGAAATCACTATTTTTAGAGGAGTTTCAGAGTAGACGAGTGAACCAAAGATTGTTTATCGCAGCGTTGAAGAAGCCACGAGTGACATGGGTAGCTGCGAATTGTGAGTGTATGTGTGCTTGAAGACATATTTTCTGTGTATATATACATATAAATGCCGCTCAGCACATATATATATATATATATATATATATATATATATATATATATATAATGAAAGATACAATTAACAATAACATTTTAGCAAATTTTGTTACAGAAATACTAAATATATTTTATAAAACAAAAGCAGTTCAACAGCAAGAACTGACACCTGTGACGAGATATTTTAAAACTCATACGTGACATGTGAAGATGCGATATATTTCTTAATCATATCCCCCATGAAAGGCAATAAAGTCACTACAATGCAAGGGGTTATTGAGTGTGAGATAATATGAGTAGAAAAGATACTATTAATCAGACAGGTCAATAAAAGGACAATATTTATGAAGCCAGAAGAAAACGATTGACATTGCATTAAATCTTTGAAGAGTAAAATTGACTGAGGATCAAGAAGAGATAAGAGAGTTCCACAAGCGAGAAGTACGACAGAAAAAAACTCTAAGCATAGAACTTACGGTTGCATCTTGCTCTTTCAACTGTAAAACGATGAAGACCTTGCCGCTAATCTGGCACTGCGCTCAAATTCATAAAGTCTAGATACCATAGAGAAAAGATCCTCAGAATAATTAGCTTAAGAGTATTTATAGAAATGTTACAGGCAAGCTAAATCTTTTTTGGTGGAAAAATGATTGAAATCGAGATGCCATCTCAGGATCAATACCATGGCACATTCATCTTTGGATTTTGTCTAGAATCTCTAAATATTTAGCAGGAGCCCCAGACAAGATATGTCAGCATATTCAAAGCAAGGCCGAATGATAGACTTATAAATATGTAAGATAGATTCTAGCGAGAAAAACTATCTAGCAGGAGACGAGGAACCAACTTTCCTAGCAGCAGACCGAGCAACTGACTCAATATAATCTTTCCACTTTATGTCAATGTTAGTCCGAGAAGGCGCAATGAGTTTCTTTCCTGTAGGTTAGCATCAGCTATGCTGATGGAAGTTAAAAAGGATTCTCTCAAGACGATAAAAAGAGAGCAGTTTCATTTTGGATGCGTTAAAATTAGAAAGCCATTCTTTGCCCCAGTTAACAACAGAAAGTGGATCATTTTTTAGATCAACAGCCAATTTGAACTTATGGAACAGCTCAGACTTACTATTATGATTGCAATAAATTCAGGTGATATAATATTTTTTTTATTGATAATGATTTCTCGAATTTATTAGTATTGCGTTTTTGTGCTGTGATATGCGATTTAATTGAAATATTATTGAATGAATGGCAAGTTAATCCACGCGATAAGGTTGTGGGTGTGCAATCAATGTATCTATTTGAATTATTTAGTGTGCAAGTGAATTGGTTTGTTCAAGTTTTGAATTTCTTTTGTACAAATGCTATAGTAATAATACGCATAGTCGAAAAGCGAACGTTATAATCACATGGGAAAGCGCACGTTATAACCACTCAGCCACGTATAAACTAATAATGATACGTATAAATAATGATGCGTATAAATAATGATGCGTATAAACTAATAAGCGTATAAAATTTGATACTGCGTAGGATCTTATGATCGCCTTGAACGAACATAAGAGCCTATTTTTGATTACCGCTTAATGTGTGAAACTACCAGTAACTACGAAGTGATAATTCCTATGTCCTCACAGTATACTGCTAAAGTATGTTCGATGTTGAGAGTCTTCTTTTATAAATAACGAATATTCTAAACACTCACTAAATCACGCTCTCTCTCTCTCTCTCTCTCACACACACACACACACACATATATATATATATATTTATATATATATATATATATATATATATATATATATATATATATATATAGTTTTAATATACGCATAATTTGAGAGGGTGATGGAGAGGAAATTCTGATAAAAAATATAATTTAACAATCTTCAATCAACTAAATTAAACAATATTCCCCTGTGTTCTTTCATGTGTTTTTCTACTTCCACAACAATTAATAATCTAGTTATATTCATCGCCCGACCATGTTTCATCTGCCACTTTCTCAGGCTTTGAAGTTGCTTCCGGTTTTCAGAGAAGAGTCGATTGAAAATGGCGGCTTGAATATTCATTCTCTTGTTTCTACGAATAATATTAAACTGTGATCATTTTGAAGAATCCCCCGAAAATTATATCAGCCCAATATTAATACTAAAGAAGGTATATTTTATTCATTGGTCAATGATGCTGCATTTCCTCACGAAAATTCTTATAAGAAACTTTCAAACGATACATTTTCAGTCGCTAGATAAAAATAAAAAGATATAAGTCAGCAGGATTAAAATGTTTGTACCACGTGAAGAAAATATGGTTTGCCGCGTGGCTCTGTCATGTGGAATTAAAAAAAAACAAAAAGAAAGATGAAACTAGTTCGAAAGAGTTAATTATAATTTAGAATCACATTGACAACAGTCGTTGGTTGGTTGGTGTTGTTTAGTGATATGTCAACCTCTATGGGTTATTTAATACCGAAATTTAAATAATCTGAACACAATTTTATGTTGTCAACGAAATACATTGTGAACATTATTTTATACATTCAACCAAAGATAAAATTTATTGCTAGTTATTTTGCTTTAAAAATGTATGCTTTGTGCTTTTACTATAAATATCTATTGTTAGCCATTTTTATATAAAATATGAATTGCTGTTATTTTTACTATAGAAAATGTATTTTTATACTATCATAGTGTCCTTTAAGAGGGTTCATATTATATATTATTTTAGTTGGTACCCGAACAGGTGTTACCACCCTGGGTCAGGGTGAACCTGGGAACAACAACATTTAAGAGGTGGTTCCACTCTCCTCAAAACCATCAATCTCACGATTAGAGGCCTTGCTACTAAATTTAGTTTTATCGTCATACCCAGGACTAGACAACAGACGTCACAGGTATGGTCATAATTAACTGGAAAAGATGAATTCTAGAAAAAAGAAGGAAATGTTTCTTGCTGATTTGAAAAGTCGGCTCCTTTGAAATTCTTATACTGTAAGATCTAAAGAATTAAAACAATTATCTCGTTTCTGAAAATGTCATAATATATATATATATATATAGAGAAATATAGTTTTAAGGTGTGCTATATTTATGGAATAAAGTGCTCAATATGAGGGATAGAACGTATGTAAATATAAAATGAACATTGAAGTCAACACTCAGAGACGACAGACTGTTTCATACTAGACGCAATCTTCAGGCCACACGTGTTGGGTTTTTCTCAACTATTTATATATATGGGTCAGTGGTGCATTGTGGGTAGTCCATTCTAACGGTTATTTTGGTGGAAGTAGTTTGTTTATTCATTTATTTATTTGGATTAATTTATTTTGCTTGCATTTATGTATTTATTTTTATTTTATATATATTTTTTTTTTCAGTTTTCGATGTTTTAGTAACGTAGTAAATCTTTTTAGATTAGTTTTTTAGATTAGTTTCATTCAATAGTTTTTTGGGGAAGGTAATTAAAGCTATTTTTTTGACCAATTTTTGGATTGATTGTTGTAGTCTATTCTAACTGTTATTTTGGTGGGAGTGGTTTGTTAGTTTGTTTAATATTTTATTTATTTATTTGGATTGATTATATTTACTTGTTCTTTCTTTTTATTTTTTATTTTATTTATTCGAACGGTTATTTTGGCGGGAGCGGTTTATTAATTTGTTTAATTATTTGGATTAATTTATTTTACTTTTTCCTATTTAATTTTATTTTATATATTTTTATTTATTCTTTTCGATTTTCGATTTTTAAGTAACGTAGTAAAAATTTTTGAGATAAATTCTTATCGTTTATTTAGTAATTTGTTGTGGTCTGGGAAGTTAATAATAGCTATTTTTTCCTCCAAGCAAAGTTTTCAGTTTTTGGATTGATTGTTGTAGGCTGATGTTCTTTTTATTATTTTCCGTGATATATTTGGTGTCATTTGCGTTTTGTTTTTAATTTACCAGATATAATTAAAAAGCATTGTGCTGTTTCCGCATTTACTATTTGTGAAAGCTGTTTTGTGTGCATAGTTTATTTGTTTCCAGGGTCCTTCAGTTACTCCTATGTATATTTTTCTTCATTATCTGGTGCTTTTACCGTGGATTGGTATATTACGTTGTTTTGTAAGCGATTATCGTTTAAGGGACATTCATTCATTATTCTGCAGTTACACGTGTGTTTAGTTTGTTCGGGTGGTTTGTTGATAGTTTATATATATATATACAGTTAGAAGTAAGAATCAACGTGTGCTTTTATAGTATGTAAAATGATAGGTTGGTTAATAAAACAAGGGCAAACGAAAGGGTATCAATGTGATCAGTACAAAAAACGTTTATTAAATATTAATTATTAACTACATGACAGAAATGAAGCAAGAAATTAAGTTTTAGGTGCGGAATTTTCGGCCATGCATGTGTTTTTCATCAGCGACGCGAGAAATAAACAGAGAAATGGTGAAAGACTCACTGGCAGTTGTTGTTGTGGCCGGTGTGTAACCAGGTGTAGATGGTATTAGCGAAAATCCGATCTCTCTCTGAATCCTTGATATGCGAAACTTCTTATGAGAATAAACTTAGATTCAAAATTTGGGAAGGTGTGAACGTGTTAGGCCGTTTTGACCTTATCATTGTGGATAGTTAGGGAGTGAGATTTTGAAAGTAGACGAAGAGGGTCATAGGACTTGGGGTGGGGAAGACGTTCCGTGTATGGTCAGTGCCGAAAACCCTTCCTCCAAGACATTTAGCGAGACAGGAAAAGAAGGGGAGAACAAAGGAAAAAAGGTAATATAAATGAAATGAATGAAAAAAGGACAGGAAAAAAAAAGGATAAAAGGGAAAACCATAGTTAAAAAATGGGGGGGATAAAAATAATAAAACAGGAAAAAAGAGGGGAAAAGCTCATACAAGTATAGATGCGCTCTGTACATAAGTGCACCTAACAGTGTGTAAATATACACTAGCTAGCATATAACCTTACGGAAAGATATGAATACCTAATACTAGATTAATATGCATCTGCACCAATTTTGCTCATTCTCCACATAATCATGTATTGAAAGGAACTATAGTTGAAGAACTGAATAATGTATAGATGAGGGTGATTGTGAAGAAGTCCTCCGTGTACATGGCTATACTTCATTTACTGAAAAGTGCGTAATGGAGGAACACGTAGGTGTCAAAGTAGAAAAATATATTAGGAGGAAGATAGCTGTTAAAATTTGGATTTAAAATTTGGGTGGAGGGGCAACTGTATCGAGGAGTGGCGTTGCTGGTAATGGGTTTCTTTGTAGAAATTATACTCTCTGATTAAGCCCAAATCTCTGTTTAGTCCTTTTATGTGAGAATTTACTTTTAGGATATACTTCAACACTGATCTGCGTCTATCCTCTTGTCTGCCAAACTCAGACGCTAAAAGTTCGCACACGACGTTGTCGATGGTGTGACCAGGTTGGTTGAAGTGTACGGATACCGGGAAATTATTGTTGTTGTCCCTGATGCTTTTATTGTGCTTATTGAACCGTAACCGGAATCCCCACATAATTCCCCTTCTCGTTCTTTTTAGTTACATAGTTGAGGAGAGTGTTTCTGCTAAGTTTGGAAGCTTTGGTGATGGATTCTTTGATTATTCTGTGAGGGTAATTTCTGTTTAGAAAAGTAAAGTTGTCCTATGTGCAATCCGTTATCTTTCTTGTGAGATCAGATGCGTTTGATGCGTAAAAATTGACTGTAGACTATAGATCTTTTTAGGTTGGTGGGGTGGCAACTATTGAAATTGAGTAGCAGTGACCATCAATGAGCTTGGTGTACAGTGTAATGAAGATGTGGTTGTTTTGAGACGTACCAGTGTGTCCAGAAACGGGATGGAAGTGGTGGAATATTCCACAGTGAATTTGATGGTGTGGTGGAAGTTATTCGGGTGTTTTTTAAGACTTAGGAGATTGTCCTCTCTGTGTGTCTATATGAAGATTTCGTCTATGTAACTGTGATAGTGTAGGGTTGCCAGGTGGTATCTACTAAACATATGTTGTTCAAGGGCATCCATGAAGATGTTAGCATAGCTGGGGGCCATTCTCTCTCTCTCTTTCTCTCTCTCTCTCTCTCTCTATATATATATATATATATATATATATATATCGGTATCACACGATACAAGGCAGTAAAGCCGCTAAGACATAAGGGATTACAGGATTTTGAAGAATTAGTAACAGAAACATTAATAATGAGCAGAAAGAGAAAAGAGTAATCAGGAGGACATTGCATTTAAATTTTTGCAGATTAAATTTGGCTGGAAAGCTGGCGGGAGTTTCACAAGCGAGAATTGCGAGAAAAGAAACTGTCAGCATAAAACTTGCGGTTACATTTAGCCAGATCAAGTGTAAACTATACGATCTCGACGCCAGCCTAGTACTACGATTAAATTAAAGAAGTCTAGGTACCATAGTGTAGAGCTCATCAGAACAATTACCATGAAAAGACACACGGCGACAAACTTACGGCAGTGGGAAAGTGATTGAAGCTGAGCCGAAAGATCAGGACTGGTAATATTACTGATTCTTCTTTGGATATTATCAAGGATCTGAAGGTAAATAGCATGGACAGCGAAACATATGTGGCAGCCTTATTCTAAGCATGGACGAATGGTAGACATATATATATATGATAGAGTCTGGAAATAATGTTGGAACAAATGTAAAATCCATTATTTAGAAATAATTCATGCATCCATATTTAAATGTATTTTTAATGAGGTATTATTTCTTGTTACTACAAACGTTATTCGAACGATATTCGACATTCATCATTTGGGCATATATATATATATATATATATATATATATATATATATATATATATATATATATATATACATAAGTAGACAATGAGGTCAACATAGAGTGGCGATCGTATGTTTCATGTCTCAACGCAATCTTGTGATTTGGGTTGACTATTTATATATCTTGGTTAGCGGTCCATTATCGGTAATCAGGTCTATTCTCGTATTACCATAACATTTACTGAGTGGCCGCTACCGGTTATGGTTCAAATTATTCTAGAAGTTATTAAGTCGAAATAATTGTGGATCCGAATGTAGTTATTTGTAGCTATTTTATTGTGTTGATTGTTAAACTTTTATTCATTATTTATTATTGATTACTTAATTATTTGTTACTGATTATTATTATTATTATTATTATTATTATTATTATTATTATTATTATTATTATTATTATTATTATTATTATTATTATTCCTTGTGTTTATGTTTGCATGCGTAATTTGTCAATTCGTTTATTATTTACTTAATTTGTTCATTTATTCATTTCGATTTTTCTTTGTTTTATTTTATTTTTGTCGTGTGTTTCTTATTTGTTTCGTTTAAATTATTGGCTTTGTCTACAGTATGGTACATTATCCGCGTTCTTGTTTATATTTGTATTTTTTGTGGGGATATTTGACACGGTATTCCTTTTTTAGTTTTCTATTTTTAAGTAACGTATTAAGAATTTGTTTTCGTGCCTGCATTTTGAGATTTCTGATAATTTATTTAATAATTTGTGTTTGTGTAGGAAGGTGATTTTAGCTATTTTCTGTTCCAGACAAAGTTTACAGTTTTGTGATTTATAGTTGTAGCTTGATCCTATTTTCCATGATATTTTGGTGTAATTTGGTTCTTGTTTTTAATTTCCCATATATGTTTAGAAAGATTTGTGCTCTTTGTGCATGTGCTATATTTAAAGGATAGATTGCGTGTAATTTCTCTGTTTGTAGCTTCCTTCAGTTACTCCTATATTTGTTCGTTATCATCTGATAATGACCCAGCTTTCTGCATACATAAATAGTTAAGACAATAGACAACATACTTAGCCTAAAGATTGCGTTCAAATCTAAAACAGACTGTCGCCGCTTGGTGCTGGTTACAATGTCCACTTTTAGATTTACATACGATCTGTTGCCCAGAAATATAACATATCTTAAAACTATATTTCTCATCATATGTGTGTGTGTGTGTTTGTCTCTATGTGTGTGTGTGGTAAATATATGTATGGCGGTTATCGTTTAAGACCGTCATTCACTGAGAAGTGAGATGCTTAAGCATTTCAAAGTTGATTAGAATCTCTAGTAATTTTCTATAAAAAGACAGAAGGCCCATAATCCCATAATTATAAGAATCACACGGTTTGCCAGAGCCCGTAAAGAATGTATCTGCAGAAGAGTACTTTGAAAAGCCAGGAAAGCAAGGTGCTGTAAGACTTTTATTGCAGAATTTAGAGCAGGAGTCACTTAAGGAGTACATTAAATAACTCATGTCATTAAACGTTGTGTTAACATCGGTATTGAGTAGACCGATAATTGGAAGCCTTGTGTAAATAATGAGAATAAATTGTAAGCTAAAACAGTGATAATTATGAACTAATGGCACAAAATAATCTTTTTATCGACACTTAGCCTTTTTATGCCGAAATCTAAATATTTTGTCAGCAATTTTATATCTTCAACTAAATATATTTTGAACACAATAGCATATCTTCAACTACAGATATAAGGAATTGTGGGCCAGTTTCTTGTTGGTCATTTTACTATGAATAGTATTGTTGGATTGTTGATTTTGTTTAGCGTAACATCAGTCACTATCAGCTATTAAATGCCGAAATCTATTTTGAACGCAACTGTATGCCGTCAAATATAGATAGTATTTATTGTCGGTAATTTTACTATAAATAGTTATTGTTGTTCGATTTAATTTGTTTAGCGGCCTACTACTACAGAAATCTTATACATAATTTTATACTCTCAGGGTAAATTTATGTTTTTAGATATATTAGTTTGTAGATAAAAAAATGTATTCTTGGTAAATTTACTATAAGAATTAATTTTAATATTTTTTTAATGTTAAATTGATTGTCATTTTGCTATAAAAATGCACGGGCTATTTTATTATAAAAATATACTGTTGATTTTTGTTTGGGGATTCACTATTTGCCCAAACCTAGGACTCTGACAGGTGATACCACTTCGGGTCAACCGAGTCACGGTGGATCTGGTAACAACTGCAGTTAAAACCACCAATCTCCCGACCGGAGGCTTGCTCCCGGATGTAGTTTATCGTCATACCCAGAACGGAAAAAACAAAGACTATCAAGTATAGACCAGTCACATGCTTACTAGATAGGTGTTTATACTCCGAGATTCCCCCGTAGTGTATAGGGCCAAAGCCTCACCACAAGAGGTGTTGATGCTCTAGCTTCTGTTTTTATAGAATGGAGCTGTTAAACCCACGTCCAACCGGTTTTGAATATGACAAATAAAGATAAGGAGCCCGGTTTGCTCTGCTATTAATTCATAGCTTATTGGCAGATAAGATATGATTTCATACTTTTCCAAAGCTGTTTGTATAAAATTGAACTCAATGGCTTCCGCTGGAATTTGAATAGGTCATGTCTATCCTATATTTCTGCACCGATAACCACTACGTTATGAGCATATCGTAACCATTGCTCTGCAAATTATTTACAAGTTAAATAGCATATAAAATATAAATCTAGTTGGAAAAAATAAAAATCTTTCCAGAAGAACAGAAAGGACGCAGGAGAGGAACTAAACGAACAAATGACCTTCCTACATTGACCAGATGATCCTGATGGAATAGAAAAACGAGAAATAGAACTGTTGTTGCTAGATGAATGATTAGATACATAAAGTTTCAGCTGAATACTCGAAAGCCTAAGGTTCCTTAAGATTAATGAACAAGTAGAGAGGTTAGTAACTAATTCCGAGTAAAACAAAGTTGTAATTTAACGCAGAAGGCAAGTTTATCGGCGTGGTAAGTATTTGCAAAACGATTTTTTTGCTGGTTACCAAGTCTTTTAACCATCATGGCACTTAAATCGGATGTTGAAAAAAAAAAAGATAGCAATTCACAAAAACAAGAACAGCCAACCATGGATCAAGAACGCAGCGATGATTTCGGAATGGAATTTGGGATGGAGAATTCCTGCTATCACTAACGCAAAAGGGTCGAGCTCAGGTAGCAAATTGAATTGACGTACCAGATAAGAAGACAACCAGGTAAATACCCGCCCAGAACTGTTATAGATACAAAAGGATACTAGAAAGGGACACAGGGAAGCATAAAAAAATGAAAGAAAAAACACGAAAGGGGAGGAGAAACATATTGGAAACGAAGCTAAATAACAGAAATTGCTTTGTGCAAAAAAATGCAAACGATGGAGAAGCGAATAACGCTACTATCTATCTATCTATCTATCTATCTATCTAATACTAAAATTTTGTAATTCGTACTTGTGTCGTGCGACCGGCATATAATAGTGATTAGTTTCTTTCCACCTCTCTCTCTCTCTTTCCACATCTCTCTCTTTCCATCTCTTTCTCTCTTTCCATCTCTCTCTCTCTCTCTTTCCACATCTCTCTCTTTCCATCTCTCTCTCTCTTTCCACATCTCTCTCTTTTCATCTCTCTCTCTCTTTCCACATCTCTCTCTCTTTCCACATCTCTCTCTCTCTTTCCACATCTCTCTCTTTCCACATCTCTCTCTCTTTCCACATCTCTCTCTCTTTCCACATCTCTCTCTTTCCATCTCTCTCTCTCTCTTTCCACATCTTTCTCTCTCTCTTTCCACATCTCTCTCTTTCCATCTCTCTCTCATTCCACATCTTTCTCTCTCTCTTTCCACATCTCTCTCTTTCCACCTCTCTGCGATTGCGTGCTGCATATTTATATGTCTGATTTCTTTAAACAAACAATATTTTAAATATTGAAAAATATTTTTTACCATATATAAAAATATTTTTAAATGAATATGATTTAAAAATATTTTTGGCATATTAAAATTATTTGAAGTTAATCTGATTTAAAAAATATTTCAAGTAGGTACCTCCACGAGATCGTAAAAAAATCAGCATACCGTGATGAAAACATGATCCAAACGTAATGAAAACGTAGCTTTAGCGTCAAAATCTGTTATTATTAAGAGGAAGGATCAAAGTATTTTTGAATATTTTATTAAAATTTTACTCCTTTTTAGAACTCCTGAAGTCTCCTGATATACTAGCTCTCTGAGAGACCAAACAATCTGTCACTCACCTCCTCTGACTTCTCGATTCCCGGTTACCTTTCTCTCCTAAGAAAGGACTCTATTACCCCCATGCATGGCCTGGGAGTTTAAGGACGAGACCATCTACCACTGGATAGAGAACTCTCGAATCTCCAGACTATTCATACATGTTTCCGTCTATCTCTCCTCAAATCTATAAGCTTAACGTTTCAATCTGTCAATCTCACACACAAGTGGCTGACTTTCCTACACATTTCCCCAGCAACCATGACAGTAAGGCTTCCCTTCTTGATATAAGTTTTACCTCCATCCCCGTGTCTTGCCGTGCCATGCAGCTTTGCCCCCTTGCCAACTCTGTTTTCATCACCTTCTACTCCTCCCCCAGTAAAGAACCTCCTACCAACAGAACATCTTTCTATTATCAACGAGCAGATTGGGACTCGTTCCGAGATTTCTTTCGCGATGTCCCCTGGAATAATGTCTTTAACCTCCATGTCCAAAAATATGCGTCTGAGGTCTCATCCTGTGTAAAATCTGGAATCGAGGCTTTCATCCCTACAAGAAAATATAAAGTGAAATCGCGTTCATCCCCTTCATCCTCAGCTGCTTGTTCAGCAGCTATTGCTCACAGGAATCACTACTTCCGTCTATACCGTAGAGATATGTTTGATTACAACAGATGTCTCTTTGTCAATGCTTGTAACGAATGGAACATGTCCTCAAAGAAGCTAAGTTACTCTTTGCTGAAAGAATGAATCAACGTGTTGCGTCTCGTAAGTTTGGTTCAAAAGATTCTTGGCGGCTCTGCAAAAGCGTGCTGAAATAAACCCACAATACCGCCTTTATTCAACCAATTTGATGTCCTCACCTCCTCAGCTGATGAGGCTGAATGCTTTGATCGTAAGTTCTCATCCACTTCAACGCTATGTGTGTACCCACACCGGACTTTCTCCCTAGAACGGAGGCTCTACTGAGTGAGATGCACATAACCCCAACGATGGTATTGGATATCATCTCTAAATTAAACTCCCATAAGTCTAGTGGTGGGTTACGAGATACCTGATGAAATGTACTCCTGAATTGGCTCCTGTCCTCTCTAAACTTTACAACTACTGCCTCACCGACTCTTGCTTTTCAGCCTGTTGGAAGTCCTCATCTATTGTGTCTGTCTTTAAGAACCTTGGTAACCCTTCTGATCCGCCTGTCTACCGTCCTATCAGTCTCCTACCACTCTTTGGTAAAGTCTTTGAGGCTTTAATCAACGCCGAAATGGTTAAGCACCATACTTCACATAATCTGCTCTCCGACAAGCAATATGGTTTCCGCTTTGCCGGATCTACCGCTGACGTGCACACGGCCATAACTGAATTTGTATACCAAACACTCAACAATAATGTAGAAGCTCGAACCGTGTTTCTAGATATCTCTAAAGCGTTTGATCGGATTTGGCATGCTGACCTTCGTCGTAAGCTTCTGGGATACGATATTATAGGACGATATTTAACTAAATATACTCATTTCTGTCAAACCGTGAAATGAAGGTCGTACTAAACGGATTCTCTTCAGGTTCCTTTATCACGAACGCTGGTGTTCCCCAAGGCTCTATATTGGGCCCTACACTGTTCCTGCTCTTCATCAATGACCTTCTTTATGTCATCAGTTCCCAAATTGGCATCTACGCGGACGACAGCACTATTTAATCCTGCTTCAATAGTAAATCTGGTATCGTTGACAAAACTAACCTGGTTGCTGATCTCAAAAAGGATCTCTAATCTGTTGTTGACTTCTACAAGTATTTTTGCGGCAACTGTTCTGACGAGCTAATTTCGCTGGTTCCCGGACGACATGAATTTAAGCGAGCTACTAGGATGGCATCTCGCTCCCACCCTTTCACAGTCAAAACGGTTACATTTTACCGTCTTTTCTACTCAAACAGATTCTCTCTTCCCATTACTTTCTTCTCCGATGACTATAATCTTCAAATATTCAAGTGTAAAGTCAATCGACATCTGACACCCTGAGCTTGTTCCCTGTCCTTCTCTGTATCTTTTCCTCAAACACGCCTCTTTACTTTTGTTTTCAATCCTCTGCAACCCCTTGCGTGGTAGTGGCACTCCAGCCCTGCTTGGGGTGAATTGCCTTAAAAAAAAACAACAAAACATACAAACTTTTGATAAAAAAACTTGTTTTTCTTGCGTCAGGAGTTGTATTAACATTTAGCATAGAAACGTTTTGCCTCTTTTTTGCGGTGACAGACACATTAATTTGGAAATTCTTGCAAAAATCAAATAATTGTCAGATTTAAATGACATTTTTAGGACTTATTCACAAACGAAGGAAATTATTTTTTAAATCTATTGTTAATTTTTTTTTCTGTTTCTCCTCATTACTTAATTTCTGAAAGCTTGAGAAATTCATCGAGATAATTTTTAGTGATTATATTAGTTAAAAACAGAATATTTAAAAATAGATTTAAGTCACCGATTTTTATTTTTATTTAATTTTTTTTATTTTTTGCTAAATCAAACCCGGTCTTAGTGAAAACTTGTTCTGAATCGAAAAATAAATAAGCGTAATATGACTAAGAACATTATTTAATTAGAGAAGATTTTAATTGAATTTATGAATAATATATATTAAAGGAAATATTGTCTGAAGAAAAAAGTTTCGATGAAAAATGAATTTTTAGAGGATTTATTTTCATTGTTTTACAATATTTTTTTAAAATTTATAAAAATTTTGAATCTTTTGAAGTTCAATTTCGATGAGATAATTCCTAGGGAATATTGTTATTAAGTAAAACTATATTTACTTATTATATATTTAAAGCTTATTACAATCTGCCGTTCATAAATCGATTAGTATGTCAGAAAAACAAGATTCCGTGGTTAGAAAATGCATGCATACAACATTTTATACTATAAGTAATATTTGTTTCAAATCAGATTAACTTTACATTAAATTTGACAATTTTCCACAAAATAACGTTTTAGAAATATATATTTTATTTTTGAAATATTTTTAAATCAGAAAATTAAGTTTTGTTTACAAATGTCTAAAAAATGGCTTACGTTATCGATTTTATTGAAAAAATTTAAATCTATTCCAATCAATATAATTTCTGTCAGAAATACACCAAAGTATTTTGCTTACGGGGTAAAGTAAATTTAATTCTTTAGCTTTCATTAAAAGCTAAATTGAAAGCTTCAGGAAAACTTTGTCATTTTTCAAAATTCATTTTAAACCTTTGCATATACCCAATTCGTGGAGGTACCAAATTTTAAGTGAATAAGATTTTAAAATACGAGTTGCTTATACAGTAAGTATTTTTATTTCAACTTTCTTCAAATAGACAGTTTTTAATGTTGAAAGTAACTTCAATGATTTATAACTTGAACCGTCATTGACCCAACAGTTCAAGGGTAGTCTAATAAAAATAAACACTACTGGGAAAGTTTAAAAGGCCTATGATAAATATCGCGGGTAGGCATGGCTGCGCAGAGTACACTTGAAGAGAGATACAAAATCCGCTGGCATTCCATCCCATAAATTCATGAGGACAAACTAAATTTTGGCGAAGTGGTATAAACCCCAGAAAAACAAGGAATATCGTGATAATGCGGAGAAAGTGACAAGACAACAAAATACATAATCATTGAATATGACAAACTGGCCTACAAGGTTGTAAAAATAGGGGCGATAGGAAAGCAAGTCATACATTGGGAACTGTGTAAACGATTGTGGTTCATCCATATTGACAAATGTTATTAATATAAAATGGAGATTTTCTTATAAAACAAATAATAAAATTCCTTGGAATATTCTCATAGACATCATCCACTTTCTTGGACTGGGTATTCGGTAAATAACCTGGTCACTGCCTATCTGATTTTATTTTTTGTTCTTCGGGCAGTAACGAATTTATGTTAATGCATCTTTTCATGCGCTCGAATCAAAGCCATTCGAACCCTTCCCGTTGTATGACTGTTACTGATCTGTTGCCTCTGTTTTTCCAAGTGATCCAGATTTCGGCTTTCACTGTAATAACAGCAACTGAAACAGAAACAAAACTGTCATAGCAATAATATTGTCTATATAAAACAATTTACAGCTTTCAAGCTAGATTTTCATTAAAACCGTTTACTATACTATCCATAAAACCTGGATTAATAAACCTTAAGGGAAAATATCTGTTGTCACTTCGTAGTGGTAATAACAATTAAAACCCTAATAATAAATGGATTGATATCGATAAATTCGTATATGGAAGGCATTAAATTCAAACAGAATGTTCCAGTATAGAGGTAATCAATAACACTATAGGAATATTGATCTTCTATAGTAACTAATTAGAAAGATGCTTACTTAAAAATCTCTTTGAAAAAAGCGGATATAAAAACGTTTATTTAACGTTAGGTTCGTGATACGTAACCAATAAATTTCAATAAAGACCAGTAGCTGTGATCAATTAAGGCAAACCACTAGAGTAAACACAGAGATCCACAGAAGCAGAAACAGAAAGACACGCACACACACACACACACCTTTCTAGGGATATAGATATAAATGAACAGAAGCAGTGAGAGAGCTTCCTAAATAAATGTAAAGAGATGCATATGAACAGACTGAGATAGATATGAATAATCTGAAATAAATAGATAAATAGGAAGATGCTGGACAAGATAGATAGATAGATAGATAGATAGATAGATAGATAGATAGATAGATAGATAGATAGATAGATATGGTCTCCGGATTTATGATGTATGAAGTTTAACATGTATAACTCTGTCGCCAATAAAAAATATTGTGTTCTATTTATCTTAAAAGCAATAAAATCAAACGAAAAACAAAGAAAAAAGTAAACGTATCAGGAACAAAGAAAAAAAAGAGAAAAATCATATTTTTACATTGTATACGTCAAATCAAATCTGGATTGTCCAAATCTTTCTCTAATTGTTTAAAAGGGAATGAGATTCAAATAAACGAATAAAAAAGCAGTAATTCGAAGATAAACGAAACAGGAAAATCATGTTCACATACATACATACATATATAAATACATATATATATATATATGTGTATGTGTGTGTATTATAATAATGTCTGTGTGTATTTCCAATAATTGTCTGTCGCTCACTCTCCCTCACTATATATATATATAACTGAGGAAATACATATACACATGTACACACACACACACACACGCACATATATACATATATTTACTTCACTTATTTACAATAGTTATATATATATATATATATATATATATATATATATATATATATATATATATATATATATATATATATATGTATGCGCGCGCACACACACACACACATATATATATTTATGTTACTTATTTCCAATAATTTTAGTCTATCGTGTCTCTGGTAATGTCTTGCTCTCTTCCTCCCTCTCTCTTTCTTTTTCTCTCTCGCTTTTTCTCATTCTCTCTCTCTCTCTATATATATATATATATATATATATATACACACACTGACATTAGTGTGTGCATATATACAAAGATTCATCTACATATATATATATATATATATACATATATATATATATATATATATATATATATATATATATAATTTTCTTATATATATTATATATTTGCGGTACTTATTGGAAAGCGATAGAGCTAACATATTCCGTGGTATGAATATGAGTTTGTCTGATGACCGCAAAAGCGTGAAACCCAGGATAACAAATTCATATCCATACAACAGTGTATATATATATATATATATATATATATATATATATATATATATATATATATGCACGGCGTTGAGTGTATTGGAAAGGGACGAGAAGAAAAAGAAGAAGGGTGAAGAGAAGAAAAGAAAGTGTATTGTAAATGCATCGGTCTGGTGGGGGGGGCGGTTAAATTACTTTTTTTCTCCAACCTCATAAGCACTTAAGAAAAAAACTCTGATATATATATATATATATATATATATATATATATATATATATATATATTGCGTGCGTGCGTGCGTGCGCGTGTGCGCGTGTGCTTAAGGGGATATATATATATATATATATATATATATATATATATATATATATATATATATATAGAGAGAGAGAGAGAGAGAGAGAGAGAGAGTGACATTGCCATTTTGTTTCCGTTTAATTGAAATTCGATGTTAACGCAAAACTAGAGTTGTTTATGCCTTTTTAAGTTGTTTGTGAATTTTGAATATTTCTTATTGTTTGCTATTTGTTGTTGGGCTTTTATTGAAAACAATTGTTCGTTTCTTTACTAATTATTTGCATTAAGGTTTACGCCTCTAATGATTGCTGCTGCTAAACCTTGTAGCTGTGTAATTGTACCTCCCCCAATGGAAGTTGCAACTTTCATTCGAAGGGTTGGGGTGATCATTAGGGATTGTGCATTGCAAACCTTGCTATGATACACAAGTGGGAATTCGGCGAGCCCGTTCGCTTCCGGCTGTTGCATTGATAAATCGATTCCTGTGTATAAATTTGGAGAAGAAAACAGAAAAAGGAAAAAGAACGTTACTAGAATCGTTGTATGAATTTGTATGTAAGCGGTGTTATAAAGGTGGTGGAGGAGAAAAGCGATAAAGAAAGAGAGGAATGCAATACAAGAGAAAGGTAGAATGAAAGATAGAAAAATATTGAGAAACAAGAGCAAGAACGAGTGGCTAGAAATATAAGAAAAGGAAGAACATAAAACAGAGAAAGGATGGGAAGTTAAACTTTCTTCTTTTTTATACCGTGTCGTATTAGGATATGTGAGCTATTATGTCTATCTTCAACTTCTTATCCTTATAGCTCATATTATATTTTGTCTTTTCAACATACATCCCAGTCCCTTTTAAACAAGCTTTTTGGGTAGGTTACTCGCTGTTTCCGTCTATCGCTATTCCCTGTCTTAAGTCCTGGGAGTGCCAAATTTGTCCAGCCCTCTTTCTTCATTATCAGTTGTCACCTGATACTAAATATAAGCATTCTTTTTGTTTGCATTTTCCTTAAAACAAGATTCAATCACTTGAAAGACATAATTGTATATATTCAATGTTCGAATCCAGATAAAAGCCCAGATTATGGATGTTGATTTTCTAGGTAGGTGGGACTTACCAACAGAGACGAGTGAGCCAACTCGACCTCGGTGAAGACAGTCGTGGAGACTAACGCAACGATACAACGAAAACAGATCAATTCGGAAAAAAGACTGAAGTTACCAAGCACCAGTTCTTGCCATATACTTAACTAAATAGGATTTCATAACTATGTCCCAGAATTTCTGTCACATTTTACACCGTCTGTTACTACTAATGGAGTTAAATTTAAACCGCTGTTTTATTTTCAGGTCCTTAATATGTTGTAGCTCAGACCTCGAAAACTAATTTAAAAAATCAGATTTGAAAACATTCACACAATTAAATAGACTTGAATATGCTTACGTTTTCGATGGCATGGGTCAATCTGTGTGTAAATTTGTATTAATCTAAGCTTCAACTGGAAAAAATGATTTGGATTGGATTTTTTGTACTATTAAATTATAAAATGAGCTTTCAGAAATACTACATGTGATATAATTATTATTATCGTATTTACAGTTTATATTAACTGATGAAAAAAGGAGTTAATCCAACATATTTCTTCAGCCGCGGTTTTGTCACGTCAAGTATACGCCATCATTTTGGACAAGGAAAAAATTTCAGAAAGAATACATTGATATTTTTTAACGTGAAGAAACACGTTTCGCTTTGTTTAGGGTGTTGATGTTTTAAATATTGGTCCTAATCATTACATTCCGAGCGGCATCACGGTCTAATTAAATTTTGATACGCATCGTCGGAAAATCTAGGTAATCTTGATTCTTTCTGGGTTTGGTGAGATGGTGATACCGAGACATATGCCCGGTGGGATACAGTCGAGTGAATGAAGCTGATTCAAGCATTGCTAGCGGGAAGTAACAGTGTGCACGCCTTGGCAGACAAACAGCAGAGACCTGCAGATAAGACAGACAGAGGTGCGGAGTGTGAGTGAAAAGCTGGGGTAGGATTGGGAGATACACGTGGCCGAAAGTGACAAGCGCCGAAATTGAATGAGATAAACAGAACTTTTAAAACACACCTCCCTATATATATATATATATATATATATATATATATATATATATATATATATATATATATAGAGAGAGAGAGAGAGAGAGAGAGAGATGTTCGGAATTCGGGTGATTTGTGCATTTAGAACATTCATACACTGTAGCTTCAAATATGTAACACAAATAAACTCACAAATATATTTGAACAGGTTAGGGACGTAATTTTGCTTCACCTGTGTCTGATATATATATTCATATATAACAAAGGAAAAACAAAAAGACATTGATGGAACCAACAGACCACTTGCCTAACCTAAAATCTTTATCCAGATAAAGTATCGAACAAAAACGATAATGATGAAAAAAGAAAAAAAGCCTAAAAGCAAACCTATCTCCTCAGTAAAGTGTTCGAAGCCGAGAGTTCCTAGATAGACCAAAAATTGCTGAACAACGTTAATTCCTATGAAATGATGGGTCTAGTCGTTACACGAGTTTCACGCTCATGTGATCTTCAGATGACTTGAACGACTAGAGACATTCTTCCATAGTACATATATATATATATATATATATATATATATATATATATATATATATATATATATATATATATATATATATATATATATATATATATAGCGTTGACAATCTATTTCAGGCTTATATGCAATCTTCTGTCCATGTGCTTTGTGTTTTTTTATATATTTATATATATTTGGGTTCTATGTATTTATATATATGCTGGTGAATGTTGCATTATCGGGAGGTATATTGTATTATCCAAAGGGGTATTTGGTGGGCGAAAACGATAAAGTCTAAATTTATTTTAGATTTTATTGAGTAGAAATAAATGGGGGTCCGAATGAAGTTTTGTATCTATTTTATATATGTTCTTTCTAACTTTCTTTTACTAATTATTTATCATTGATTAATTAATTATTTGTTGTTGTGTGTTATTATTAGGTTTGCTTCTGTTTATTGATTTGATTCATTTTATTTTACACACACACAGATATATGTATGTGTGTATGTGCGTATTTATATATATATATATATATATATATATATATATATATATATATATATAGTGTATTTAAGCATCAATCCCTCTTTTATACATGCTTCTTTAAAGATGACTGAGAAGTTACCGCGATTAAGCTTTTTATTTAATTTTTCTTGTGTTCATGCAAGTATTTTCTTTTCTGGGTACAAAATGTGTAAAAACTATTCAAAATTTCTGTATATCCGAGTGCTTTTGGTCATTCCTTTAGACATCATCATGGACGACTTTTATTTTAATTTTTTATAATTAAGTAAATATGTGGATTTTTTTATTTATGTGCCTAAAGTTATAGGAATGTTTTATTTTCCGAGCACGGTGAACATTGTTGTCGTGTTCACAGTTAAGTTTATATATATATATATATATATATATATATATATATATATATATATATATATATATATAAAGGCATTTTTATGTTTAACATTCTTTTTATAGATACAAGTATTTAAGTAAATGCTCTATTTATAATAAACAGTATTAAATAACATTTACCGGCCTTAATGTCCGAGAAATTTTCATAGAAAATATTCGTCCTCCGACAGGAACCGTCATATAGCCTGACGAGCCTTAACCGTTTCGGCCACTGAGGATCGTTCGGTTGACAAGGTCGAATTTCCTGCTTATAAACTTCAATCTTCCATGAATCTCTCACGTACATTCATCACTGCTCGTGGCGTATCAAATGTAAACAAATGACGTCACACATTATGAAGTCCGACAATTATTTAAAGACATTTACATATATATATATATATATATATATATATATATATATATATATATATATATATATATATTGAATGGTGACATTTCGTCGCATCCTTCTAAAGGGTTCTCGTGTGGATTGTGAAATCTGAATGTTTTTACGTTCAAATTTAAAGAGAAGAAAATGAGAGGCATTTTCATTATTTGCTACTATTGTATTTCCGAAAAGGAAAAAAAAATGCTGTTCATATAGCAAAAAAAGAACAGTTACACTTATGGAGATGATGACGTAGATGAAACGTTGGGACCCGCTTGGTTCTAAATTGGAAACTTCCATCTGGAAGTTCAGCAGTTGTTCAAGATGACCAAATCAAAACCCTGATTAAGAATAATCCAGCTTATACGGCACGGAGCACTGCAGAAATACTTCACATATCACATATGAGTGTTGTAAGGTATTTGAAAGCAGTCTGATACATGAAGTATTTTGATGTTTGGGTGCTTCACTATTTTTCCGAATACATTAATGAACCGCCTTTTCCATTCGCGCTTATCGTTTCAAACCCAAGGAAGATGCACCATTTTGAATGGAAATACTACAGGCAATGATCAATGGATTGCTTACAACAATGTAGATAGTAATGGTTCCCGGTGAAAACGAACAGAATCATCGTTAAACACTCCAAAGAGGTTGGATTCAGTCAATTACTGTTCTAAGTGGACATGTTAATCTCAGCAATGTCAGCAATCAATGAGAACTGGTTAATCGGAAGTCTGTTTTTTCTTCCATCAGAACAGGACTTGATCTCACCTCACTTTGGAAACACGTAGGCATTGGCAACTCCTAGCTGGGAGCGTTTACTACAAACGCTGTACTCACATTAAATTACATCACTTAGCACCCTACATAGATTACCTTGACTTTTAGTTATCTAGAACTATATTTATGAGCCTTCATAAATTTTAAAAAATAATTGAAAAGCTAACGATATATTTTGCTTCTGTTTATAAATACTTGCAAAATGAAATCTTTACATTTCCCTTGAGAAAGTCCACTCGAGGACGAAAACTGTCCGCTAAGAAAAGTTTTCCATTTGTTTTTATCCATGTTGACTTTTTACAGATGTATTTTTATTATATCTAAACTTTGATGAACAGACACGCACATACACACACATGCATACAAACACATATACAAACGCACATACACGTACACACACACACACACACACACACACACACACACATATATATATATGTATATATTTCTGAGATGAAGGATTGTAATAATTTACACTACATTGTTCGGACTGTTGTCCTCATCTTTGTTACCATATTCACAAAGTTTCGACAAATGTA
Source organism: Acanthosepion esculentum (assembly GCA_964036315.1). Taxonomy (NCBI): domain Eukaryota; kingdom Metazoa; phylum Mollusca; class Cephalopoda; order Sepiida; family Sepiidae; genus Acanthosepion; species Acanthosepion esculentum. The sequence continues at coordinate 669,396 of OZ038503.1, forward strand.
TCCTCTGGACTTCTTCAGGTGATTGATACAAAGGTACCAAATAGCAGTGATAACAAAATCTTTCTAAGCTCGCCGTCCCGGAAAATATTTATTAGAGAATTCAAATATAAAGCAAATATTGATTAACAATAAATTTCCTAACTCTATTATCGATAAAAAATAAGATTATTACTACAAAAATTATATGTCACCAATATTTAACATAAAGCACAGAAAAATAACAATAAATTTGATTGCAACCAGAGGGACAAAATTATAAACAAATCGACAAGCGATGCATCAGAAAATTATACGTTTCACCCGTCATCCCGAGCAAACGTGTAAAACTTACAATAGCTTCTTCAGAAGAACCTCTGCCCAGTGGAACAGACGCCAAAGTAAAATTTTCCCCGATCACTACAATCTTAATCTGATCGAGTCGAGAGTTAACAGTTATCTTCATCTATCCATATAAGCTACCCCTCAGCTTAGCCCTCTGCCTCGAGTGGCCCCTGGGACTTGTACGTGGTGAACCTTAATGTAAAAAATAAAAATGGTAGAAAGTTAAAAGCTGTCAACCTCATAATTACAAATACCAATGCGTCTATCAAATTTAAATTTCAGAC
>OZ038503.1:677500-727500 GCA_964036315.1 Acanthosepion esculentum
CCATCAGAACTACGATATATTTCCACCCAAGGAAGTTAAATCCTGTAAACCGTTAGTGGCCTTATGCCAGACTATGAAAAGCATAATTAACCTTCCAAAATTTATCATCTTTCGTATCCGATCAATTATAGAATATCAGGTATTGAATAATATGGAATGAATTCGATCTTCATCTCCGTTTGATAATTTTTATCTGAAGTTCCCAGAAATTCAGGTACGGACCCGGTGTGATACACCAATGGAGGCGGTCTGCAAAACTCCATCAAAATTTGCCCAAAACATTTGTCAAACCCCCAGACATTCCTAGAGACGTAAAACTAGTGCGATCAGGCTTATCAATTACGACATTGTTCAGTTCTAGGAGAACATAAAGGGCAGTGGAAAGAGCAGGACACACAATTGTGTGGAAGAGGATTACCCACAATCAATGGATGAAACATCAGCTAGAATATGAAATATCCGAACAGTCCAAGACAAAATCACAGAGAGTCGATTTTTTTCATGTAAGTTAAAAGAATTGTCATTTGCTTGAGAAAAGCGACATTCTCGGCACGAGTGTTTTTGGGGTTTGTTAAAAGAAGAAACGATTAAAAAATAAGGAATATCTGTCAATATTCCAAAAGAGTTTGACCCTTACCTGCCTTAGAAATCAGTATTAGAATTGCTGACGCTAATCTGGGATCGATTTTAATTGCGTCCAATTTTTTGGCATGCCGCCACCATGACAGCGATGCCACAGCACACGTTGAACTATGATGATGCGTCTTTGGTCCGTTATCTGACAACGACTTCATTGTTACTGTGTTTTCCAAGGTTTTATTTTTTACATATTGTATTCGTTGCGCTATTTTAAAAATTGTCCGTTGTAGACTGGCAGGAATTTCCAAGATAATTAACTGAGAATCTTGACCCCTGCATAGAATCAAAAGGAAAATTATTCTCCAGGATTTTCACCCCAACGATTTATTCTTGTTCTTTTCTCTGACGTATTCGCTTCATTCAGATTTTATTCTGGCCATTTGTGTCGTGTTCTTGCCATCATAAATGTTTCTTTATCTTCAAAATATACTTAATAATAGGCATTCGGCTAAGTGCATAGAATCTGTTTTACAAATTACAGTAATTATCGATCACATACATAAACAAGTTTCTATTCAGTGGGTATCGTGGATTTTATCGACAGAAAACTCGCAAATCAGTTTTTTTTTAACTAGGTTTTCAATACCGAAATATCCCAAAAAGGAAATTTTTTTATCGCATATCATTTTATCAAAAGTAGCAGATTTTAATAACGAAACGTGTACCAGATACGAAAAAGATGCTGTTCTTATTATTTCGCCGGATTTGGGGTTAGTGTAACAGATATCGGCGTAAAAAGCGTGCCGAGTTCAAATTTCAACCTGCTCCGTTGATTGAGGAAAGGCATGAATCCATTTTGCCTCTCCTCAGCTGTGATTAAATAGCAGGGCAGACTGGTCTCTCTAGCTGTGGATGGCAAAGAATCTAAGGGAACCAAATATCTGAATAAAGAAACAATCCGCAGGGATTTGGAAATAAATAAAAATATTCGACAAAGTTTAACAGACAGACAATATTCCGTGTGTCTAAATGGCGTTTTTGTCTCTTGACACCGTTATTAGCGTATAGTTCCACTTTTTGTCGGTACGTTTGTTAAACTTTGCCAAATTAGTTTGTAAATAAACAATGATAACATTTTTGTCAATTCTCGAGAGGAAAAAAAAACGTAAATATCCACTCAACTCAGAAATTCCCTAAAATAGGTTGAGAACCTATTTTAGGGAATTTCTGAGTCGAGTCGAGAAATAAATGTTAGGAAAATGCATATTTTAATTTTTAATTACCATTATTCCTCGTTATGTGTTCATTAAATTTTATTCTGTGTTTTGCAGAAGATTATTTTTATATAAATATCCCGCATACTATTTACATAATTCGGACTATTGTCCTCATCCTTGTCGCCATATTTATTACAACGTTTCGGCCGTTGTACGCTACAGCCTTCTTCAGGTGGTTGGAATGTTGAACTGAACAATTTATTTCGCTCACTGGGGTAGACTGTTCTAGTTCCACGTGCCATGTTTAATGGATGTCAGTTATCAGTTATCTCCTGTTAATTCCACTCTCCAAGTTCTCCACTGCCTTAACCTTGGACTCACACACTTTGGGTCCTGTCATTTTATCGCCTTTATCCACTGTGCCATATGTCCTTGAGGACATCTGTGTATGGATTTCTGGGTATTATAATCCTAATGTCTTCAGCAATCATTTTTACTAATGCTCATATTGCAATTTTTGCTGTTATCATTTCATGTTTTTACCAGAGCTCATATTGCAATTTTTGTTGTTATTATCGCTTTTCTGTGGCACTTCTTATTACCGGTTCCCATATTGTATTAATTTCTATGCTTGGTCGGCTCAGGAGATTTAGTGGCCTAGCATATGTGCTGATTCCTTAAGTTTACGAATTTTCCAATGGTGTTCTTTGTCTATGATCTCAACCTGATCCCACAGAGGGTGGTGATCTCCATTTTCTCTCCATATATGATCAGCCACGCCTGATTTTTCCACTTCCTCTTGTGTTACAGCTTCTGGTGTTTTTGAAGCCTTACCTTAAGCGGACGGGCTGTCCCCGCTTTATATTTCTTCACAGATATCTGTGAAGTATCGTTCAGCTTTTGAAGGTTGTCCTGATGTTATATGGACTGCAGATCCTTTGTATTTTATCTGATAACCCCTTCACATAAGGCAGGAAAACTGTTTTCTGAGTGTTGTTGTCCTCCTCTTGTACCCGCCTATCCCATGTTTGGGGTCTGCTGCCATATACCCAGGGTAGTTGTTACGTTGTAGAGTACAACTTATACTAACTAATTCTTTATCCAAATGTCTCTGGGTCACCACTTATGACTTTTGCTCGGTGATGTAAGCAGCGGACGATCCATTTCTTGACGCTGTATGGATGGAGGGAGCTGAAACTGAGGTACTGTTCTAAAATTGAACATAAGATTGTAGTAATAGGGAAAACATCCTCTTAGGAGTAATTTCTACAAAGCAGTGGTTTGTGGGAAAAAGCTACCCGAGTGGAATTTACATCTCATCAATAGAATACGAAGGGAATGAAGGTGGTTCGCATCGCGGGTCTTAGTTTTGAAGGTTAGAACTGGTTGAACTATTGAATGTAGAACTAAAGAATATTTCCATGGTAATAACGATGGATCACAGAGAGGCTTGAGTCGTTTCGTCTGTTGGAAAGGGGTTGTAAGATGGAAAATAATTCGTCGCCGACAAAGGCACGGAGACGCTTCTGGACTCTATCGAGACTAAAAAGGCTGGGCAGCCCTCGCCCATACATATGAGCAATACAGCATTTCGGTCTGATATGTCTCTTGTACAGTTAGAGGATGGTAGGATGAGTCAGGTACTTATTGGAGCTGTTCAGGGAAGTGACATTTTCCAATATCGTTAACGATGGATCGAATGTACAAGTTGCACTTGAGGTCTTGATTGAGCTTAACTCCCAAAAGGCGCTCAAGGTATGGGGACCCTCTCTGAGATAACACCCGTTCATCGAAAGAGGTGAAAATTTAGTCTCCGCAGCTCGGTGATGATGATAGAATGGCACCAGTTTGTTTTTCGAGGAATTGGATGTGACCAGATGCTCTTGTCTTTCCAGATGGTTCTTAGTTGTGCAACTGTTGCAATTATTTATGATTCTCTTGAAATTATTTCTTTTTTGGAAAACTGATCGCTGATAATCGAACCAAAATATTTTAAATATTTCATTAAGATCCTGACGACCGACGTTTATCTTGGTTGAAAGCCCTTCTCATTGGTCGTCATAAGCTTGATTTTCCGTCATTAATCTCTGTGACATATCTGGATGTTTTTTTTATACAGGTTCTTCACCTGGTTGTCAAGTTACTCTTCTTTGCCAGCTAGACCATCTATGTTGTCTTTCAAGCAAAGTTTCGTAATGTTGCGTTCTCCGATACTGACTGTGTCCTGGTGACCCTCAATAGCGTCAATTATAATGCTTCCAAGAAAGATGTTAAGAAGCGTAGTCGGTAGAAGACAGTTTTGGCATACACAGACTGATATGTGGAACCCTTTTCGTATAGATTTTGAAACGGTACTGCGCTGGTTACCATATCAGAAAAAAGATTTTTGAAGTTTATGGAGCCGTGAGAAATGTTTTATTGGTATTTTAAATATTTGTCTGAAATATTTCATTATTAGGACGGATCATATAAGAGACATGTTAAACTCAAACTCAAAAACGGTTGGGATTAATGCAATCAGCTCCAAAAATCATAATATAAAAAGTAAATACTGAAAAACGTGCTAAGTAAACATGAAATTATTGCTGGTGGTATATAATAATAATAATAATAATAATAATAATAAGAAGAAGAAGAAGAAGAAGAAGAAAAAGAAGAACTCATAATAATATTCAGACATTGTGATCAAAGACAGCAAAAAATGTACTTTCTTATTGACATGACAGTTCCTGCAGATTGTAATGCATCATTTAAGATTTAAGATTAAAAACTATAAAATACAAGGATCTTGATGTGGAAATCTTAAAAATGGGACGCATGAGGAGATAAAAAAATTCCACTTGTACTTTGAGCACTAGGATTGATTTTAAAATCGTCAGATAGACTCATTGCAGGAATTCCTTCTAGGCCATGCCTTAAAGTAATACAAAAAATTGTTCTCACGAGTGATTTTTATTATCTTAAATTTTTTTTAATTCTTTATTTTTTTCCAAAAATGCACAATCGAAAATGCCATGATGTTATTTTCTTAAGTCGCTGGTCGGGCCCCGTGAGTATAAACCAGAAATCAAAGGAAATAAAATAATAATAATAATAATAATAATAATAATAATAATAATAATAATAATAATAATAATAACTAGCGTACCCGAGGCGTGAAAAATGAAGAATTATCTTTTATCATAACCCCGCAACATATGGTAGAAAAAAATCATTACATATTTTTTTTTTGCGGGATACAGTACTTTAACTACTGCTTGGAGTAATTTTACAAAACTTGTAAAATAGAGACAATTACATTTGATTTGTAAATTTAATTCCTGTTTCAAAATTAACCAGATTGCCAAAGACATAAGAGAGAAACATAATGTGCAGAGTTGCGGGGTGGGGACTGTAATAATAACAAATCCTGTTACGGCACTGATACATAAAAATTAATTCACAAATACAAAATATATACTGCAAAAATGTATTATCAACAAGGAACTTTTTGATGCACAAACCCCTTCTTCTCAAACAGATGTGGTGATTGACACCATGAAAGAGCATTAATATAATATCTCTTTAGTACTCATTAGTACAATATCTTTTTAGTATTAAACACAGACCAATATACAGTATATTTACAGGATGTTAAGCACTGTTCGCAGTCACACTTGTGTTTCAATCTATCAGTTTTAGAGGTAAATTGGAAAAGCAGTTATAGAAGTCAAAATACTACCATCTATTGAAGAAGTGCAAATATTTGGGGAGAATATTTAGAGCAACGCAAAGGAAAATAATCCCAAATTAGTGTGGAGCAGATGAGAAGAAGAAAGAATAAAGGATAAACTTGTGTGCAAAAATGAAAAAAATATAACCTACAATAATGTTAGGCAAACTCTAAGAAAATTCACAAAATGGAAATAGCCAGGAAATGCCAAGGTACTCAACCTTTGGCTCTATCATGTCATCAATTCTAAAATCGCTTGCACAAAATTTATCAGTGCTAATTAATAAACCCAATGAAATTGCAGAATGGATCACTGAAGATATTAGATATCTCCTAGCACAAAACGTGTGAAACAGATGATACAAAATATTATAGGCCAATAAAATGTCTGTCCGCCACAAATAAATTGATCACGTCTGTCCGGAGGAACAATAATTACGCTTTTCTCAATGAATTCATTCTTCCTCTGGGGCTGAAGGGATGTAGATGTTTATATACATGCAAAGATCAGCTACTAATGAATAAAATGATCCGGGAAAATAGCAGGAAAAAGGTAAAAATCTCATCACAGCTTGGAATAAATTACCGTAAAAATATTAAGGCTTTGGAAATGTACGGTGATAGTATGTTTCCTTTAAATAAGGCATGAAACTGTGGAAAACCTCATTATATCTGAATCACACCAAAGGCAATGCCACTTCCAGTTGCTTAAATATCCGACGAAGAATCTTTCAAGGAGATTCTATGTCGCTATTTCATGTCTGTTTGTCCTTAATACCCCTTTCATGATCTAAACAGTCATAACTATAGATACAAAATAAAAAAAAGAAAATGTTTAATCACTTTTTCTACATGGATGATAACAAACTCTTTGCCAAAGACGACAATGAGTTGAAGGGTATCCTCAATACTCTAATAACATCGGTATGAATTTCGGATTAGATAAATGTGCAAAAATAACTTTAAAAAAAGGACACTTACAGAAACACTCTGAATAGATCTAGATTTTGTCACAAAGTTTAGGGAACTGAAACAAAAAAGTCAATAAATATCTAGGAGTAAGCTAAGTAAATGGAATTTAGCATACCCAAATGAAGGAGAAATTAAAAAAAGAACACTACATTTGTGTGCATCTGGTGTTAAATACTGTATTGAATTCACAGAACAGAATACCAGCTATAAACACATTGGTTGTCCCTCTGGTGCAATACAGTTTCAGTATCCTTAATTGAACCATAGCTGACATTAAACGAATGAACATCAAAAAGAGAAAGCTTCGCATTTTGCACCGCATGCATCATCCTAAGGCTGATGTTGATAGTTTGTATATGCCCAGATCCAAAGGAGGCAGAGGATTATTTCAGCTAGAACTGTTTTACAAAAAAAACCACAACAATTGATCTTCAAAGTTGCCTAGAAACTACAGAAGACAGGATGATGATATGTATAAAAAAACATGAAAAAAATAAGAAAATTTATTCAGTCGTAAAGAAGCCAACAAATTCAAAATGGAATTTCAAGTGGGTGAAGAAGTACAAGTAAACCATAATACACCTACTGCAGCTGCAAAGAACCTAACCAAAGAAAGCAAATGCAATGTACCAAATGCAGAGGTGATGGTAAGATGAACCTCTTCACTGCACGCATTAAACAAACTGATGTAGACAAAAACCGAACCCAGCAGTGGTTACGTAGTGCAGGGTTAAAAGCTTAAACCGAAGGTTTTATTCTTGTTGCACAAGACTAATGCTTGCTAACTAGAAATTACTTAGCAAACATACTGAAAAACTGTGTTGACCCCAAATGGAAATTCTCTGATAAATATCCAGATATAATTAACCATCTTTTATCATATTGAACGGTGTTAACAATCACTGAATATTAAACTCGGCATTGTAGAGGGGCCCAATATCTACGCTGGAAAATATGCCATTTTACGGCAAGAAAGCTGCAAGAAACTGGCATAAACATCACCCAAACCCAGTGACAGTGATAGAACCTGTAACAATTTTATGGGTCTTTACAATACACACACACAGAGAGAGAGAGAGAGAGAGAGAGAGAGAGAGAGAGAGAGAGAGAGAGAGAGAGAGAGAGTGAGAGAGAGAACAATCAAAGCTCAGAAAGCCATTGTGTTCAAATTCCACATGAACAAAATGTACTTTTTTTATTGATATGGCACCCTCTGCAGATTGTAACGTATCCTGGAAGATCTTCAAAAAACATTCAAAATACAAGGACCATGAAATGGAAAACAAGAGTATGTGGCACACTAGGACACATAGACATATTGAAGAGATTCCTGGCAGCCCATGCCTTAAATAAATACAAAAACCTTTACTCACAAATACTGCACACACATTACGAATAACTTTATCTATGTAAAATATCTTAGTTTTTTTTTGTAACAAAAATGCTCAGTGAAATGTCATGTAGCCATCTATGAACATAAATTTCTAGTTGGGACTCGGAAGGAAATGTCTATACAACAGAAATCCAAGGATATAATAATAATAATAATAATAATAATAATAATAATAATAATAATAATAATAATAATAATAATAATAATAATAATAATAATAATATGGTTTTGCCAGTTGCTTGAGCATAGGCCATTGTGCATGTTCCCAATAGGCTGTCACACTGTGCATCTTTGTTCATGATAAGGGGTAAACGTGGTGCATCATGGCCGGGGTGTCGACAGATTTGATTTTGTTTTAAATTTAAATGACAAGTCGACTGGGGAGTTACATCTCGATACTCAGCAACACGCCCAATTGAACACCCTCTGAGGAAATTGTGTTAAACGCCCTGAAGTTTTTCTAACGGAACTCCACGTAAAATTTTATGCGCCGTTTTTATCAAAACCTACCACCATATTACTCAAATCTGGCAGTGAAACATGTACTTTGTATACTCTGGTTTGATGTGTTGTCACGATGTGCAAAATGGACTTCGTGTATTTGTACCCCAGAATGGCTTTGTTTGTGTGCTTCAATATCAAATAATGATAATAATAACAATCATAATCATAATAATAATGCATTCTGTGGAGAGTGCTAAATATCGTAAAGACTTGCTGTCACTTATTCTCCAGTGAAGGCCTCCATTTCCAACTTGTATGAAAACACAAATAGAAAAACGAAGAGAAAGGTGAATTGTAAATAACGACATCAAATTTGTAATGAATAAATGAAAAAAAATCTAGTTATATTTTTTTAAGTATAAAGACGAAGATCTTGTTCTTGGCTGGTTACTCATCGCCATACCACATACACACAACACACGTACACAAAATAAAAAGAGAAAAACAAAAAGAAACAAGAAAAGGCTGAAAAGACAGGAAAATTGTCAAAACGCTTTTTTATTTATTCTTAAGGTCAAATTCATAGTTGCATATAATACGTAAAGACATTGCGATGCATGGAATTCTCAATTTAGAACCATCCGCGTCGTGCTTCGTTTTGGCTATCTCCATTGGCACGAACATTATAACGTAACATTATTCGACAACGACTAATGCCTTCAGACTATTTCCAGTTAAAAATAATCTGCGAACTGAAGACTAAAAGATGAAATAGCATAAAAATGTCGGTGTGTGGCTGCCGAGACTGCTCGTTGCGCGCGCGAACTGTGTCTCTACGAGGGTATTATATAGTCATATATAATTATATAGTCATATATAATTATATAGTCATATATAATTATATAGTCATATATAATTAAGAAACGGATTAAGAAATTTCGGTTAAGCATTTCGCTTTTTAAACCAGTGACTGCTCGAAATGAGTGTTTGAGCGAATTTCAATGATAAAAAATAAAAGCGTGTGTAGTAATTTTTTAATTTATAAAATCAGCATATAAATAAATATATAATCGGCAGAAAGGGCTCAAAATCTGATGGCCTTTAACCCAACGTGATGATGTAGAAATAAAATCCTCGCCGAATATAAAAAAGAAAATGAGATGAACGCAGGTCCTTTCATTTTTTCTTTCCTTTCCTCACTTTATTTCTCCTTTCTTTTTCTCTGTCTTCTTTCTTTTTTTCTTTCTTTCACTCACCTTTCCTTCTTTGTTTCTTTGTTTCATTCTTTCTTTCAATTCCTCTCTTTCTCTCACTCTCTTTCCTTTTTTCTTTCTTTCTTTTCCCCTTTTTCTTTCTCTCTCTTTTCTTTCTTTCTTTTTTGTTTCTGTCTCGTTTCTTTCTTTCTTTTTAAATCTTTCAATCATATAACGTTCTCGCTTACTACCATTGTTTATAGCACTGCTTTCAATGAAAGTGTGTAGAATGTGATCGTCTCATCACACGACAGCAGTTGCTTCAGTGATCATGTCTTGTGAAGCAGTTGTTGGCAAATAAGCACATTTCCCAGGTCCGACAACCACCATATCCCCTAGATATCGCCTATCTTCTCTTCCTAAAAATCCCACTTGAAAGGAATAAAATTTCAAGATGTGGGGAAAATCCAAGCGAATGCAGCGAGGCAGTTGCTCTTCTTCTTTTATGTGTTGTGTCCCTTCAGGACTTGCGCGATCAAGGCCTTCCACTCTCTACTGTTCATTTTTGCTTTTAATAAGATTTGTGTTTTTGTTAATTCTCCCAAAGTCTGTCACGCCATCCATTTTCTCAAGCCCATTAAGTATGTTACGCGCTACTTTCCTCTGTCCCTCTTTCCCTATATCTGTTCTGAGGGTATCATATTTTCCAAGCCCTCATTCTTCATTAAGTGCCCCAGAAATTTCAACTAGCCCTTCATGATGATAAGTATAAGTTTCTTCTTCGTTTCCATTCTCTCTAAAACCTCGATGTTGCTCACATGTTCGGCACATGATATCCTAAGCACATCTATGTAGAACTACATTTCTGTTACTTCAAGTCTCTTCTTCATCTGTGAGGAGATTGTCCAGCATTCACTGCCATATAGGTGGACAGATATCACGTAATAGTTCAGTACTCTTTTCTTTGTTTCTAACGAATACATCTTTGGCCATCGCAATGTTTCTTCGGATCTCAGTGCCGCAATTTACGACCTCTGTTAGAACATCCCAGATAATTAAATTTTTGTATCTGCTTGATTTTAATATCCTCAACCTGTAATTTGCATTTTGGGTTCACCCATTTGCTGATAACCATGCATTGTCTCTTCGTATAGTTTATCCTTAGTCTTTTATTCTCGATCCCATTCGGTACCTTCTGTAGGAAGTTTTGCAGTTTCCTTTCCGTGTCTGCTACCAGCACTGTGTCATCTGCATATCTTATATTGTTAAGATTATGGCCGGACTTCTAATTCTCTCAAAATTGCCTCGCTGTATAAGTTGAATAAATCCGATGAGAAGACATCCTTCTCTTATATCCCTTTCTTTTTTAGTATATCTGCTGAACTCATTTTCTATTCGTATGCAGGCGATTTGCTGCCGCTATAGATTCTTGATTATTATAATGTATTTCGGAATATGTCAAGATTGCTGAGCAGATCTAACAGACATTTGGGGTGCACATTGCCAAACCAAAAACAGAGTTCCAGGAATGCTTTCATCGTTGGAAACGACGCTGTATAAAGTGTGTGTTATTAGAAAGGGACTTCTCCGAAGTAGATGAAATTCCGAATTGATATGTGTTGCAGTTTTCTTTTTATAGCACCAGTCCCGATACTTTTTGATCAGAACGGGTATATAAATGTATGCAGTAAATGGAATACTTTATCCAATAATTTATTTTTATGAGAAATGTTATACATATTGGGTGCATGTGCTTGATTATATATACCTAATATTTTAACTTTAAAATTAATTTCTATCGACCTAGTGACCGAAAATCTTAATAAGGAAAACTTGCCTCTCGAATATAACGGAATGCATTGACTTAAAATGACGTACGAACTTATGAATTTCACTGTTTAGAAAAAGACATGTCTACTCAAACATGTGTATCCAACTAATAAGACGTTTATATTAACAAGAAATATATATATATATATATATATATAAAATTAATATACATATTTATCCCTCACCAATAGCATGACTTGCAGCTTCATGCACAACGCAGTCTTCAGGTGCTGAGTATGGACTGATCAGGCAACAACAGAAGATTGCGTTTGCATGAAAATCCGAGTCGTGCTACCGGTAATATGTATATTTATTAATATATACTTCATAGCACTGTTAGATTAACACCAGCACCGTATGTGTTATATATATATATATATATATATATATATATATATATATATATATATATATATATATATATATATATATATCTATATATATATATATATATATATATATATATATATATAGGTTTCGATGGGTTCCCCCTTAGGACCCATTTTAGCAAATATCTTTGTTGGATTCCACGAAGAGAGTATATGCAACTTTAAAATTTACACAAGAAAAGGTAGTTGATTCCTCTCTTCCCTTTCTTGGTGTTTTGATCAGCAGATTTTCGCCGGCTTTTGTTAAATCTGTTTATCGTAAACCAACCTTTACTGGTTTATATACCCGTTGGGATTCTTTTCGTCCCATAAAAATTAAAATTGATTTAATTAAAACCCTTACCAACAGGGCTTTAATGATCTGTTCTAAGATAAAGTTGGATGATGAACTTAAGTTTATTACCACTACTCTCTGTAACAATGCCTATCCGTTGAACATTGTTCAGACAATAATTAAGAATAAAGGTGCTGATTTCAACAAATTTAAACCATGTATAGTACAAAGATGTCCAGTGTACCTGCGCCTTCCCCAGCTGGGTAATATCAGTGATAGATATGCTAAGCAGGTTTCCGTAGCAGTTCGACATTGTTTCTTTGCCGCTCACACTCAAGTGGTCTTTCCTGCCAAGCCTGTTTTTCCGTCTATGCATTCTCCCTCCACATCATAATAGTTATTTAATTAATTCCTTTAAATGTAGTTGTGGCTCGCACTACATAGGGAGAACATCTAAAAGGCTGGATGTCAGAATAAAGCAACACGTTCCAACCAAAATCCGCAATCTTAAATACACTCCTTCAGACATTCTAATCAATACGTATGGGTCTTCCATCGCAGAGCACATAATAAATAGCCATAATTGTGCTACTAGTTTCAGTGTGGACTCATTCTTAGAAATTCCCACTCGAATTACCACTTAAAAGTGTTGGAGGCCATATATATGTTATCCTTGAAGCCCTCTCTGTGTAAACAGAAAGACTTCGTACTGGGCCTCCAACTAATTTCCATCTAAGCAATCTTTTTTCTCCTAATACACATTGTCCATCTCTTTTTAGTGATAATTCTATTTAATTTATTAACCACGATTTACTTCTGTTGAGCGAGGTTCGAAACCGGTTAGCTAACCCGATTATTTAAGTTTTACTTTTTATCTATTATCATAATGAGTGGTAATAAAAATAAATTTTGTCTTTTCATGGCGGTCTTAAAATTTTGTACAACAAACTATATATAAGCTTGTCTGATTAAACAATTTAAACATGTGTTTGTTTATTTTTAAGAATATCATCTCTATTTTTATGTTGGGTAGGCAATTAGTTTTGTACCAGAAGTAAATTATTTTGTTTGTGGTCAAACGGTTAACGATTAAATATCTGGGAAGCGTTTAGACAGAAGACGGTAAGTGCGACAGTGTGATCCGTAAAGGTATTGGGAGGGCCAAGGACAAATTCCAAAAGCTGAGCAGAGTATTGCGAGACAGCAGGATTTCTTTGGTAACAAAGAAAAGAATACTGAGCTGTTACGTGGCATCTGTTCTTTATGGCAGCGAATGTTGGACGATTTCCTCAAGGATGAGGATGAGACTTGAGTCGACGGAGATGTGGTTCTACAGAAGGATGCTAAGGATATCATGGACCGAGCATGTGAGCAATGATGAGGTCTTAGGTTACAAACAAGGAGAAGGCTTATACTTAACATCAGATAGAGGCAGCAGAAGTCTCTGAGAACATAATGAGGGAGGTTGTCGACTTGCCAGACGAGTAGGACCATTTCTGAGATTATCCTTCTATTTTAAAATGGTTTTCTACATGAATTCACCGGTTATGAAACAGGTTGTGCTTTATGCAGCCTGTTAGGGTTTTGCATTGTTTATTGTAGATGGTACATACACACTTACCCGTGGGTGGTGGTAGCGTTGGTTGATTTGGGGTGCTGGCATCCGCGTCATACACTTACATGTGTCTCGTCAGTCCTGAGCTACGCCGACTGTTCGAGTAACTTGCTTATAGTCAACTGCTTGCTGTCGCTAATGAGATATTTTATGACTGACCAGCCCAGCCCTAAAGAGACAGACACGATGGCATTAATCACAAGACAAGATCAGAACGTCACGGTTAATTAAGGTCCTTTTCCTTTTCCCTTTTGAGATGTTTCGTGGAAGGTATTAATGCCATTAACAATGCTGGCCTTCCATACGCCTTGGTCTCTACTGAGCGCTTCCAAGTTTTTATCGTTAATATAACCCTTAGAGAATAAGTTTTTGAGACAGTCCTTGAAACGGAGCTGTGGGCGTTTGCCGATCTCCTGTACTCCGTACAGCATCTGTTTGGGAATCCGTTGGTATTCCAATCGAGTGACATGTCCAAGCCACCGCAGCCTGTGCTTGTGGATATGAGCTTCCACAGAAACCAAGTTGGCTCTCTGCAAAACCTCTGAATCACAGGTGTAAGTGATCTAGTGGATTCCTAGAACATGCGCAGACCATACTGCTGAAAACTCTCCAACAATTTAACGTACATACGGTACACTATCCAGGTTTCGCAGAAGTATATAAGGAATTTCAGTCCCCAAGTATTGTAAATTTCGCTATTCGTTTACTTTTTGATACCTTTTTGGCTCCAAACTACGTCCCTGAGTCTTGGAAACGTTGTTGTTTTTTTAATCTGGTGTTATTTCATCGTCACTGTTTTGTCCAGGAAATAGATAAGCCAAAAGCCTTACAGGAATGCAAAAGTTGGTCCATGATCTGTTGTATATGCCGGATGCTGTTTCCAATCACGTCACAGTCATCCGTATAGAGGCTGTCACGCTCAGCACTCTTAGTTCTCGCCGTGAATCTGCGCAGTTTATATAATTTGCCAGATGTTGTGTATCTAATCCTAATACTGACATTACAATCTCCGAACCGTCGAGTAGAACCATTGCAAAATAGATGGAAAATAGTGCTCCGTTTTGATCGGTTCCGTAAGAACGCCACCAACATTGACACAGACCTCCATACCACCATGGAAGTACTTAAGAATCCTGAGGATATCCGAAGGACACCTAAGTTTTGAGAGACTACACCAACGACCAGTGCGATTGACTCTAACGAACGCCTTCTGTAGAACCACAATGAGCTGATAGAGGACCATTTGATGCTCATAAAATTTCTCCTGGATTTGATGTGCTGTAAATATATCGGCAGTGCCTCTATGTGGACAGAAACCTCATTGAAACTCAGGCAGTAAAATGCAACTATTTAATCTCAATAGAAGATAAGCCAGAAGTTTACCTGCAGCTGAAAGAAGAGCGATGCCTCTAGACTTCTCGCAGTGTTTCCTGATACCCTTACCTTTGTAAAGGGGAATTATGATTTCGTCCCTTCCAATCTTTGGGCACCTCACCTTCCTCCAGGCATTTGCTATAAAATCGTGCATCAAATGAATTACATGTCGCCACCATAGCGGAAAATCTCTGCAAAGAGGTGATCCCCTCCTGCAGCCATGTTAAGTCTATCCAGGCCACATTGAATTGGTTATCGAGTTCTATCACTATAGGTCTTTGTGGAATTTTATCAAGAACTCTTACCTCTTTACTGGAGGGTCTGTTAAGTAGCTCACTGAAGTGTTTTTCCCATCGTTTGGAAATACCATCCATGTCCATAAGTGGTTTTAGCGGAAATGGTACCGAATGCTTGTCGCATCAAGCAGTACATCTGCTTCGTATTTTTTTGGATTCAGCAGCAGTTTGTATCTCATCTGCTAGATTTGACCACCATCATTCTTGCATGGTACGAAGAGAGCACTCATCTGCCGCCTTAGCCTCTTTAAACTCTTTACTCATTTCGTCTCGTTGTTCTTTGGACAAGCCATCTTGTAACATCAAGTGTATATTATTATTCTTTTTTGCAACGATCTTATTGATAGCAGTTCATTTTCATCAAACCAGTCCCGGTACTTGCTGGTGTTTTCCCTAATTTTTACTCAGTTGCGTTATAGATGTTTCTCCTCAAGGAATCTCACGAATATGTATGCGTCACCTTAGAGAGTCGCTGCTTCAATAATACTTGGGTTTCTGGAGAATGAAATTTTACAGTATCTAGACGTTTGGGGAGCTTTCTAGTTTTTCTGCTTCTCTTAGCAACTGGTTTCAGCACAAAGTTCAGCTTGGCTCTCACCAGGGTATGATCAGTCCAACTATCAGCATCACGCATAGAAAAACATTTTGCACGTCTTTCTTGTGGACGATGACATAATCAATCAGATGCCACTGGTGGAAGCGGGAATGCATCCACCTTGTGACATGGTCACCTACGTGCGTGAAATAAGTGCAAGAGATAAAGGGATTAAACCGTTGAAGTTAATTTTCCCAGAGTCATATCTAGCAAGACTGCTCCAGTTTTCCAATTTTGTATCAACTCGGGCGTTGAAATCCCCGAGAAGGATAATCTCATCACACACACGCACGCACGCACGCACGCACGCACGCACGCACGCACGCACGCACGCACGCACGCAGACACACACACACACACACACACACACACAACTCCGGCACCGAATTCAGTAATCCACTTAAGGACTCACAGAAATGAGATACTACAACTTCGTCACTGCTCAGTGCCGGTGCATAAGCACTAACTACAGTGGCACAGCGAGATCCATGTCGGTGTAGGTGAAGGGTCATCAAACACTCATTGACACCTTTAGAGAGTTCTACAAGTCTTGTCACAAGTTTACAACGAGTAGCAAAACACACACCAACCTCTCTTATTTTCGTCAACTCTCTTGACTTTCCAGAAAATTTCCGGCAGTTGACCATCAGCAGCAAGAAAGAGAAGCTATATCAATCGATCACCTCTCAAGCTCCCTAGAAACGAGAGCTGTTCTTCGTTCAGGAGAAAATCCTAAATGATAAGCCACAAGTGCTCGTACCTTTATTTTTGTATAGTTTCGAGCGGAAAATAGACATCCGCCAACCGGGCTATATTGGTCAGATAAATGAGACAGTCAGTAAGTAGTTCATCTTTTCTAGACTATCTCCAGTAATTTTCTGGTGAGTAGTGCTCTCCTAAAAAAGGGCCTCTCAAGTGTGATCAGCGCCCGTGTCTTTGGCTAAAGTTAAAATGGCTTGCACAACACCTCAATGAATCTCACCAACACACCCATATAACCTGGAGACAAGCAGATAAAAGATATCAGTGTGAGTATGCAGTGAGTGTTATTTCATAGTTTTCCTTCTCCAAGATAACTGCCACAAGGCTAAGGAAGGTATCACAGCAAATGGGGTGGGGGGTTTATTAGGCACCTGCAGACTAAGCCAGGATTTATTATGTCGCTTTGTTTCAAAGTTGTCTCTCCCAGAGAGGTGTTGTAACAGCAGCTAAAGGGCCTCCCACTCCAAGTGAGCTTACCGCGCGCCTGGACACCAACTCAGGTATTTCTATGTACCCGCGCATATATATATATATATATATATATATATATATATATATATATATATATATATATATATATATATATATATATTCGTTAAAGACGGCAGACAAGGTACTGGGATTAAGCTTTTAGTTAATTTTTCAGGTGTTTGTACAAGTTTTCTCTTTTCTGGACAGAAAGTATGTAAAAACTGTTCAAAAGTTTTGCATTCCCGAGCGTTTTCGACTATACTTTTAGTCATTATACAGGAGGATTTTAGTTTTAATTTTAACTGAATGTACGTGTTGTATTATGTATTTAACAAGATTAATAGGGATGTTTCATTTTCCAAACACAGTCATCACATTGTGGGCGTGTTCATAGTAAATTTTATTGAGGCTTGGCTTTTTTATTTTTTTGGTTTTCATTATTTTTAATCTTTTTGTTACACGTGATTGAGGTTAATATACTTGCATCTTTTACTCGCATGTTTCGGATGGAGTTTGCTAAATGTGTGTGTGTGTATTTAAATGAGTTCTTATGGAGCTGTGATCGAATAGGTGTAAGGTAAATCGTCTGGATAGGGCATGTAGTAGTGTGACTGATGTAATTATTTATGAGTTTCGTTTGATCAGGAACACTGTTCCTTAAGGGACATTTGAACTCATAAATATTTTGTTGGTTCTTTGTAGTTTTCATTGTGTAGGTGTGTTGCTATCTTGAAGATAAATTAGCTGTTTTTAATTTTTTGTAATAGATAATTTAATGTTCTTGTTAGGTTCGATTGAGGTAGTGTATTTCTTTATGATATTTCTAAAAGAAGATTCATCTTCCTTATTTGGCTTTGTATGATGTATTTGGCTTTTGTAGAAGATGTTAATGTTATTGTTTTTGTACATGTGTTCAGTAGACTTACGAGTTACTTTGGGAAGAAATAGTCTAATAGTCGATGAGGTAGCAATCATTGTTAACTAGTGTCTGTTTTGCATTGTTGATTTCTTTAAGGAAAGGTAGATGAGAGGATGAATACTTGTGTGCTCTATTTAGGAAATGTTTTATAAATGCTATTTTATATCTAATTGGGCATTCACTCTTCAAATTAAAGTGGCAAGAATTTTTGCTATTGGGTTTTTATATAATGCGGTAGTGAAAGTGTTGTTACTGTATTCCACAATAACGTCTCAGAATGGGAGTTTATTTTTTTTTACTCAGTTCGTAGGTATTTGTTTCAAATGTGGTTTTGAAAGTATCTTTTTCTTGTTTGATTTTTGTTAAAATAAAAATACTGTCTAAGTAGCGAACATATATTTGGGTTTAGTGACTTGTTTAGGTATTATGTTTTCTACATGGGACATGTAGTAATTGGGGAAACACGAGCGGAATTCCCTTTCTCACACCATTAGTTTAGGTGCAGATATTCTCGTAGAAGAGGACTTTGGTTGTGCGTGCATGTATTAATTTTTTGAGAATATTTGGCTTGATGGATGGAGGTGGAATGGAAATATTTGTGTACATTGAATGAAGGATTGCGTCAATAGTTTGATCAACGGGGACGATTGTGAATTCAACTTCTAAAATATCGGTTGGTTTTATACTTTTTAGAATTCGTGGCTTGATGTGATGCTGTAATTGGTGGGTACGTATGTGGTAATGATGACATTAAGGAATTTTGATATATATATATATATATATATATATATATAGGGAGCATATATTCTACAAACATGTTTCATGGAATAATATAGGTATATTAAGTCAATTTATTTTTAGAATTACCGCCGGTGTTACTGTTAACCCAAGTACTTTCGATCTCCTCCCACATCATTCTCAGGGGTGAATTGCGAAGACAAACTTAATCTGTGATGGTGATTTTTGTAAACACTCATGAAGGCGCTCTGGTATAATTATTTTAACATTTTAAATTTAATCCTTTTTTTGCAGACAAACATTCAAGATGTAAGGGAGATAACCAGAGATGGTAAAATGCAACATGGCGTTAAATGTTAGTCAGATGCATTTTAAAACATTGCTACTACATTCGTAATAAATTTTGTTCAGTGTTGATCAGTTGCTTTCCATATACAGGTCCACAAGAATTTGAAGTTTTGTTTATTATTTTCAAGGTGCAGTATATTGGTATTGTCAACAAGTATTTTTCTGTATTGTGAAGGTCGACAAGAATGTATTTTAAACGATGTGTGATAGAACTTATATAAGCCGTGTTGATAATGTTTGTAGTGCAACAAATTTTCGTGGTTTCCCAAGTCGTCAATTAATACAGTTGTTTACAAAGCTGAATAAAAAACTGTGTTAAGTGGTTTATTTACCATTTGTGCCTGGGAAACTTGGGAAACCATGCAAGTTTAATTCCCACTACAAACGTATATATATATATATATATATATATATATATATATATATATATATATATATATATATATATATATATATATATATATATATATCAACCTACTACACCGTAATCAAATGCAATCTAACTATAAACAAGATGAACATAAACTAAAAAATCTCATAATTACTAACGTATTCCCCACTGAGCCCAGTAAAAAATAAAACTAATTATATACTATACTAAATTTGCCACATCTAACTTAATCATACGCAATAACTCTTCTCAGTCAACTAATGTTTTGAAAAAGTCCAATAGAGTATATCAGTTTAAATGTCCTTTAGGAGATTGTATCTCTGACAGTTGGCTTGATGAAAACAATATTATCAACCAGTAATTTGTCTCCCTCATACTGACGCCTCAAGCGTAGTAGTCCAGCTGATTTCAAGTCAGGACAGGTAGAAGTCAAAGGTCGTGAAAATTCTCGGTCAGCCATCTCTACGCATCGTAGGACGCGCACATTTGTGCATGCGACTAGAGTCCTGAGTTCTTACCTTCACTAACCTCTCAAGGTTTGATGGTGTATGTGATGACGTTAACGTTCTAGTGGATGAACTCGACTATACTTATGACCGTTGAGTGTATGGAATATTTATTCCTCCTGCCGACAGATGATACGTCTACTCAGAGGGCTTTTAATCATTTCTAACTTTGAAACATGGACGATTTGCAGATTTCTATCTATCTATCTATCTATCTATCTATCTATCTATCTATCTATCTATCTATCTATCTATCTATGTCTGTTCATATCCACCTCTCTATCTATCTGATCTGGTTCATATCTATCGATATAAGTTTGTTCATATCAATGTCTGTCTATTTATGTTATTTTTCTATTTATCTATCTAGCTAGCTCGCTAGCTATCTAACGATTTACTAGACTAACAATTTCAGAGTTATGGTTTCCTTTCCTTAGATTAAATTCAGCTACACAATCTTAATTCTCCAAAATGTTTTTTGTCGCAGTCGATGCTCCAGTCTCTTGAAAGCCTTTTCGCATGTACTAAATATTATCGCAATGCCATAAAAAGTCATGAGACAATCAAAAGTGAACTTCAGTTTTACCAGATGAGCCACTCCTGTTGCACAACTGAACCTTGTGTTTTGACAACGAACTTCAATTCTCACCTACAGACACAAAAATGTGAATAGTAAGGTTGTTCAGTGTACAAGAGTGGAATGTGTTCGCGCTGCCTCAAGCCGGAATCATGAGTCGGTCTATTAGCGCGGGTGGAGGATGCCCTGTGGTGGGGCTCTTCTTAATGAGACTTGCTCGGTCTTGCGGGTGCGGAGAAGCAAGATGAAAAGTTATTTGGTCAAAATATTTCTCTTTGAAAGATCGTATACTTTATTGGAAAGGTGTAGAAAATTGTTTATAACATTTACAATTCTGAATTAAGTCTGGTACAAGGTTGAATAGATAGATAGATAGATAGATAGATATGAAAAGACCGAGTGTGATAGATAGATAGATAGATAGATAGATAGATAGATAGATAGATAGATAGATAGATAGATCAGGAGTAGATATATAGAAAATAGATCAGTAACAAATTAACTTAGATAGATAGATAGATATATAGAGAGAGAGATGAAAAAACGAGACATAGATAATGAATTAACTGAGATAGATAGATATATAGATAGCTAGCTCGGAACAAGATAGATGGGTCTGGATTATTTAGATAAATCGATAGATAAATAGGTAAACTGTAGATAGATAGAAGGATGCATAGGTAGTTATAACCTTGAAACAAAATGAGAACAAAAATATCTTGAAAAACTAAAGTGCAAATTTATTCAATAAAATCGCCATTGGCTTCAACCACGACCTTCAGTTGACTTCGGAATCCCCTGCATCTCTTCTGGACGATTTCATTATTTAAGCTGATGAATGCTGACATAATTCTTTCCTTCAGTTCATCTTTGGTGTTACAAGGAGTTTTGTTGGTCTTTCGCTCAAATGCGCCCCACATGAAGGAATCAAGGAGGTTGCATCCTGGGTAGTTAGGTGGCCAGATGTAAGGGGTGATGCGGTCGCAGAAATTGTCTGACAGCCATTACTGCGTTCTCTTGTTTGTATTGCATGATGCAGTATGCTGTTGCTAGACATAGAGTTTTCCAGGAGACACAGTCTTGACCCAGGGCAGCACTACCTCCTCAAAGAAGAGATAAATGGGGGCATAACATCACAATCACTAGTGATTACGCCAAACACCTTCATAGTTTTCATTAGAATCATTCAACTCTTTGCGAGTCCTCTCTCTCTCTCTCCTCCGATTGACACACAATCACTCTGAAATGCTCGTATTTGAGCTTCCGGTGCGAATGCCAAACAGTGCAACATGCCCTTTCAAATTTCTGGCGGAGTAAATTGTGTCATGGTGCTACTGTTCTCATTGACAGTCCCAAACTGAACCTACTATATTGTGCAGTCGCTAAAATAAAAAAGAACAACTCGCCTGCGCAAAATTAAATATATAAATTGGCGACAATTTACCTATTGCACCTCGTGTATATATATATATATATATATATATATATATATATATATATATATATGTGTGTGTGTGTGTATAAGGGATGATAGAGCAATCTATCTATTTCAGTCTATTCATTATCTATTTTGCTAACTAGCTAGCTCGCTACATATTTCAATATGTTCATATCTGTCTCTCTGTCTGTCTCTGTCTCTGATTCTCTCTCTCTCTCTCTCTCTCTCTCTATATATATATATATATATATATATATATATATAGAAGAAGAAGAAGAAGAAGAAGAAGAAGAAGAAGAAGAAGAAGAAGAAGAAGAAGAAGAAGAAGAAGAAGAAGAATATAGCCCGGGAGGCGATCGTAAGCGTGAATACTCCCCAGATTTCACTACCAAATTCCTTGTTTGGCCCTCAAGAAAGCAAATAAAATCTTGGTTATTAATTTTGACTCCAAAAAGTCTGCAGAATCTTCTTAGAACACACACCTATCCATACACGTAGATGTGTGTGCCGTCTCTCTTCAGGATGTCGGCAATCATGGGTCTCAATGGCTCATCCTATTATTTGGAACTCTTAGTAAAACTTCTCCTTTCTTTATCTCCGCCAGTTGCTGTTCTGCCATCTATGTACACAAGCTCGTTATGTAGGTTACTCACTACCTTTATAGGTCCATATTTGCCTTCATGGTGTTCTGTGAGTGTCAGATTCTAAAGGTTCTTTTTCCACTTTATTATTTTTTTCTTAGAACCAAATAGCCAAACTACCAGCACATATGATTGGATTATTGTGGTGTAGGCTTGTGTAGAACCAAAACGCACTGTTGGGAATAACCGAATTCAGAGAACTGGTTCGCATAGTGTACCACGAGGTCTTCAAACGGCTCTCCTCAGGTTTTGAAATCAGAATTGTAATTCTCCTAAACTGGTTTCCAACCAAAACTATACAACCCCGTCTGTACTGCTATTTACTCATAGCTGGGTTGGAAGGGAAGAGATAAAACCCATACTTTTGCCTTCGTCATATTAAATAAATCGGATTATTAATCAACGATGCAACAAATGATAGACGATCACACCAATGTTTTAATAAAAATTGGCAATATTACGATTAATGAACTAAAATCGAAAATCAACAAACTTATCACAGCCAATAACGCAGGACGGGATAAAAACTTCGTAAAATAATTGGCGACTACAAACCAGGACACATTATCAACGCCAATCTAGTACTGCGGTTAAATTAAAAACGTCTAGTTACCATAGCGAAGGGCTCATTCGAATTCGAACAATTACAATGAAACTTATACTGTACTTATAGAAAAGTTACAGAGAAGCAACTTTATGGTGGTGGGAAAGTGACTGAAGAGTAGGACCAATATTATTGCTGATTCTTCTTTGGTAAGTAGCAGGGACACCAGACCATATTTGGGAGCATGGACGAATGGACTTATCGATATGCAAGATACGTTCCGGAGAGAAAAATTATCTCGCCCGACACAGTGAACCGAATTTCTTAGCAGCTGACTTAGCATTGGATTCAATATAGTCTATACACTTCATATCAGCTGATATCGGTAACACGAGAAGGTTCCATGAGACACTTTCCTGGAGGATAGCATCAGCCATGCTGATGGAAGGCAGAGAGGGCTCTCATGTGATTAATAGAGAAAGGTTTATTTTTGGAGGCGTTAAAACTGACAAGTCATCTATTTCCCCAGTTAACTACGGTCTTGAGGTTGTTTTGTACATCAGCTAGCATTTTCAACCTTGTCGAATTAATCATGCTTACTATCGAGGCTGGAGTAAATGATAGTGTCGTCAGCGTAGATGTCAAGTTGAGAGCTGATGTCATCGCGAAGGCCTTTAATAAAGATTAAAAACAGCGTAGGACCAAAGA
This sequence comes from Acanthosepion esculentum, assembly GCA_964036315.1. Lineage (NCBI taxonomy): Eukaryota > Metazoa > Mollusca > Cephalopoda > Sepiida > Sepiidae > Acanthosepion > Acanthosepion esculentum. The sequence continues at coordinate 701,427 of OZ038503.1, forward strand.
TGGGATCCCTGGATGACACCCGCGTTAGACGAAAAGATGTAGACGAGTGATCGTTCAGGACAACTTTCATTTCACAATTTGATAGGAATGACTGGATCAGCGCAAAAATGTCCCTGAATGCCAGACCATGTCAAAGGCTTTCGAGATGTCCAAAGCTACAGCCCGGGCGTCGCCGTTTTTATCTAGAGCATGATATACTCTTTCCGCAATTATCGTAATTACATCAGCAATTGACCTGAAGAAACGAAAGCCGTATTGTTTATCTGAGAAAAAACCTTCCGATTAGAGATACTGAACCAATTCAGCATTGATTAGGGCCTTTAGGAGTGTCTCCAAAAGAGGTAGAAGGCTAATAGTCCAATAGTTGGAAGAGTCAGACGTTTCACGCGAGTTCTTAAAAACTGAAACAACAGGCGATGACGTCCAGCAGGCAGGAAAGCAGGATGCAGCGAGGCATTTATTATACAATTCAAAGAGAAGGAGCCAGTTCGGGAGCAAACTTCTTAATGACTATTACATAGATACTATCGGGTCCACATGCATTGGGGATCAAGTTTAGAGATGATAGTAGAAACTATAGAAGGGGTTATATGCATATCACTCAACAGAAAATCAGTTCTAAGTGGAAAGTTAGGCAGGGAGGCTCCAGATGAGTCAAGAGTAGAGTTCGAGGGAAATTTACGTGCAAAGCATTCAGCTTTATCAGCAGAAGATGATAACACCACAAATCAATTGAAGAGGTGGAATAGAAACCTTGCGCTTATTCAATACCCTATTACAGAGACACCAGCAATCACGAGAGCCAAAGTTTATAGAGGCTATGCGATGTCTTATTCTCTTAGCAAACAGGGTGTTAGCTCCTTCGATGATACGTTTATATTTATTACGAGCAGTAACAAATAGGTACCTTTTTTACGAGAGCTGTCACGCTGGTATATCTGGAACTATTGTTTCCTGTATACTATAGCAGTCGAGCATGCTGGTGTGAACCATGGAGCGGAATTTGGTTTCATCTGATATTTCTGAGTCTGATGAAAGCATCCATGCCGGTTTTGACCGAAGAAGAAACCTCAGTGGCGCAATTAGTCCAAGGGGCGTCACGAAGAAAACTCTTGAATGAGTCCCAATTAGCACGCTGATAAGAGAAAGAGGTCTTATGCATAGGGGGTTCCTGTTTAATTGATACTTGGAAGAAGATATCAATAGCTAACACAGAGTGGCCCGAGTTTCCAAGAGTACAGTATTATGAAGCTTGACAAGAAATAGATCCTGTTGCTCAGTCTGGCAAGGGAAAAGTGTAGGGAAGTCCACAGTTTGAGTGAGGAATTGGGTAATAGAAACAGTTAAGGTCTGTAAAGCGGCAACTTCAGTTCTTTAGAATGCTTCAGCCACATGTCGTGCTGAGGAGCATTAAAGTCAACGAAGACAAAGAGGTTCGCAGATGGATGGAGAGAAAATGCCTTTTCTATACTGTCAGTTTTTTGCGTCTAATATACTGCAGTCTGTGGAAGATGGGGAGCGATAAAGAAAAAAAGTGTTTAGTAACGAAAGACGGAAGTACATGAAAGAGTAACAATGAAAGAATAGCCTCACTTGACGCCGAAAATTATTCCTTAATGTATCTGTTAGAGAAACTATCGATATTATTATAAGAAACATATACAATAATCCATCTCTGCCTCCACTTAAAATTAAACCTAGTATATTACGGAAACTACTGCTAACTTGTACTACCGAAAACCCATTCTATGATCACAAAAATAATATGTATATATATATATATATATATATATATATATATATATATATATATATATATATATATATATATATATATATTGTGTATATTTAGGCAGCATTTTTTCATTAATACATGTTTCATTAAATAATATAGATGTGTTGTCTATATATTTTATTAAGATTATCAGACTATATGAAAAAAACTTACATAAAATATATAGACAACACTTATCTATATTATTTAATGAAACATGTATTAATATATATATATATATATATATATATATATATATATATATATATATATATATATATATATATATATATATGTGGTGTCTCTATGGATTCAGTTCTGGGTTCAACTTTTAGTAATTTCTATACGTCTAATCTTGAAAATAATATATTTAACAATTTAGTTAAGAATAGGAAAGAAATATATCAACTCCCCACAAAATTCAAAAATAATTCTGTACTTTAATTTACATACGAATTTAATAATAGCAATAAATTCCTTTTCTAGATATATTGATATATATATATATATATATATATATATATATATATATATATATATATATATATATATATATATATAGATATAGATATAGATATAGATATATATAACACCAATAACAATAAATTTGCAATCTAAATATAAAATATACCAGCATAAATTCGTGCACCCATATATATATATAAACCACATTATTTTAATTTATTTAAAGTTTATAATTAATTTAATATAATTAATTTAATATAATTAATTTAATATAATTAATATAATATAGTTTAATTTCTAAAATTATTTAATGATAAACCATATAAAAAATCTACCAGCATAAATTCGTGCACCCTTAACTATACGAATGAATGTACTAATTACTATAAAATAGCAATTATAAAAAAAACTAATAAAGCGTGCAAAAATTAATTCATGCACAAAACACATTTTCTACAGCGAACTAAAATTATAAAACTCTTATCACTAATAACTTTCCTAATTATATTTTCGATGAGCAAATAATATATTCTATCAGACATTTTAATACAAATCAAATAGATTATAATACTTCTTTACCTAGCCCCAAAGATAATAATCTTTTATATCGAAACCAAATATATCCTAATTATAAACAAGACGAAAATTAAATTAATAAAAAATTAATAATTACTAACCTCTTAACCACAGACCGCAGTAAAAAAAATAAAATTAATTATATACTACACTAAATCTAGTATATCTAATTCAATTCCCCACCAACCAACGTGTTGCAAAAAAACAATATTGTTTAAAAATTTAAATATTTATGTTGGTCACATTACGATTACAATTTCTCGGCGGTTGAGTTGTCATTGGAATGATGCATCCTACATTTACAGCAGCATACCTGTCCACATTCGCAATTCTGAAAAAAATATTGTTGAAATGTATCTATACTTTTTAATGAAAATAATAAACATAAACTAAAAATTCTTGAAGCTATCTATATTAAAAAAATGAAACCAAACCTTAATAAAATTAATTATGATTACACACAAATGTTTACAGTAGATATCTTTAAATATCGATATTTGCACTAATAGTTTTATACATATTTCTTATAACTGTCGACAACAGCATACTTAGTTACCGCCGCTGAAGCGTTAGACAAGACATTACAGTTCTTCATTTCACAAGTAAAAAAACAATCAACTTTCCGATGAACACAGCAATTTTATATTTGAAAAATATTAACACTACAATATTTTGTGTAGAAATAAACAAAACCTTAATGATGACATTGTGCTATGTCGAAAGTACTCGGAACAAAATAATACATATCAACACGGTGATTTTCTCTCTTAATAATGGAACCAAAAAGCTTGTCTAAATTATTCAATGAAGCACACACACACACACACACACACACACACACACACACACACAGACACAGAAAAGAATGTTAAACATAAAAAAATATCTTTAAATAATTGTCGAACTTTGTCCCTTTCATAATATATATATATATATATATATATATATATATATATATATATAAGATAATCCTAAGGAGACACGCAAACCTATCTAGGTTTCACCTAAACGGATCTTCAGGGTAATGCCGACTGAAAAGGAAAATTACGGACAGTATTTATTGCTAAAACCAAAAATAACCATGACCACGTGACATAAATAAAAAAAATAAAAGAAGCCAAACATCGGGGTGGGTATGTACTTTCTTGAACAAAAAGAAACTATTCTAATAACCAGCTTTCCGACGTCTACACCTATTAAGAATTTCCGATTTTTGGTTCAATAATTTTTTAGGTTCTTTGTAGTTAGCGATAGCTAGTTTTTCCTCCATACATAGAGAACAGAACTTATCACCTGCCTAATATTTATAACATTTTTTAAAAATATTTCCCATTCAAAATGGGGTCCTTATTATCTTCTTGTTTGATCTTCTTGTTTTATCTTCCATGCATATGTGGACAGGGTAATACTATGTTTATAGGTCTCGCTATTGAAACTATTCAGGTGGTTGTAATATCGTTTTTTTAAACTATTCTGGGTGGATGATATGTAAACTTTAGGTGTTCTTATCAATATTGTTCAGCTTATTTCTGTGTATTTTTACTTAATAGACCACGCACTCCTGTTGGCACTTGTCCTGGAGAGGGCAGGCATCCTTATTCCTACAATTACACTTAAGGGGGACGGTGCGTGGTTTGTCTTTAATGTTTTTCCTATTATGCTTATTAATTAGATTGGCCATATTAGGCATATAAACTGCGTCTAGAGATTATATGCAAAAGAGGTATTGTCAAATATTTTATGTAAAATTCATAGATATGTGTTATCCAATTAAATAATTTGTACTATTATGTATAGCGAGTAAGCATGAAAGCAATTAAGTCCCAATTTTCAATTTCAGATTGATATTTCGTATTTTTTCAGTAATTATAGCAATTTTGCAGTGTCAAGAGATTATTTGCAAGAACTAGAATTTAGTATTATGGCTCGTAAAAAAGAACTAATAATGAATGAAAAGAACTATATAATCAAAGAAATTAGCAAAGGAAAGTCTTCGTTTCAAATTTCTAAGGATTTGAAAAGGGATCATCGAACAATTAAGAAAATATGTGAAATGGGAATTCAACCAAGGAAAAAAAGTCTCAGGCTGAATTCAGGAATTTAACAAAGCGAGATCTATCACATATCCGAAGAGAATTAATAAGAAACCCAAATGCGTCAAGTGCGTTCATATTTGAGGCCGCTGGAGCTCCTATGGTGTCATGAGAAACAAGGTGTAAAGCATCAAGGAAGTTTGCTGATGTAAAAAATCAAATAAAGAAACCCATTTTAACAAAATAACATTGCAGTGGGCAAAAAATACATGAAAACTGATTTCAGTAAAGTGCTTTTTACAGACAAATCAAGGATCACCCTCGATGGGCCCGATGGATGGGCTCGAGGATGGGTTTGCAAGCAATATGGCTCAAGAAAAGTTTTTAAACGTCAACGAGGCGGCGGTGGGATCATGATATGGGCTGGGATTATTGGTAATGAGCTCGTGGGTTCATTTAAACTGAAATACGGTGTTAAAATGAATTCCAAAAGTTACTGTGATTTTCTAGAGCAATATTTCTTTGAATGGCTTCATAACCAGTCTTTAGCCAAGCATAGATCTATGATCTTTATGCAAGACAACGCACCAAGTCATGCATCAAAGTTTACTAAATCCTGGTTGAAAGAAGAGGGATTTGTTGAAGATACTCTTATGGTCTGGCCTTCAAATAGCTGTGACTTGAATCCCATTGAGAACCTGTGGAGCATCCTCAAGAGAGATATTTATTCTAATGGAAGGCAATTCAACAGCAAGTGTGACCTCTGGAAGGCAGTTAAAGTTGCTGCAAACAACTTACCAGCCGCTAAAATTGCAAATCTAACATCAGATGTTGACAATAGGCTGCTAAGAGTTATTGAAAAGAAAGGAGCATTTGTGCAATAAATTTTAGGAGGTTCTTATTATTTTGTGTTAATATATCTTTTATTTTTAAAATAAAATGTTTTTTTTAATGTTTTTCCTTTAAGAAATTGACGAATTTGTTCTATAATCTTTTAATATTTTACATTAGTTTTACAAGGTATAATAATGTGAAAGTATCAAAATAAATAGTTGCAAATAAACTACTGAAAGTCAAATTAGTCTGCTTTGTTAACTTAGTATTTTTTTCCAACTAAAAACAATAGTTTTCTCTATTACTATATATCTAAGTTAATAATATTGAGTAAAATGTAAACAACATCATAATAGGACTTTTAACATTAAAGACGCAACTCTTTATACCAATTCATAACTTGCATATAATCTCTAGACGCAGTTTAGCTATAACTTAGTTTGACGTTGTTTTTGTTGAAAATTTTATGTAACATATTTGTATGTGGGAAGTTTTTTTTAAGTAATTTGAAAAATATTTTACCTATATTGGTTTTAACGGCTAAATTATATGGGGAGTTAAACCATAATTTTCTTCTAGTTCTGTTTTTATGTTCACTTTGCATTTGGGGGAATTATTTGTGTCGATATATGTTAATCTACTACTATGTCCACTACTTTTTAAATCTTGTCCATAAATTAGTTTATTTTAACTAAAAATGTTATTATCTGATGAGTTAATCTGTGGCTAATTTCTTTAGGTATTTGTTTCAAAATATTTTTAGGGTGGTTGGAACCTACGTCGATATATTGTAGATGCTGGTTATGCTGAAACTGTACCACCACGTAGGTCTAGTTCTGGCAAATTGAGCTATCCGAGATTTTTCCAAACGAGTACCACCATTTATATATATATATATATATATATATATATATATATATATATATATATATATATATAATTGTGTGCGTGGGTAGGGTATAAGTCTGTCTGTATATATATATATATATATATATATATATATATATATATATATAGATAGATAGATAGATAGATAGATAGATATGTGTGTGCGATTATATATATATTTATATATATATATATATTTTTATATATATATATATACACACACACACACACATACATATATATATGTGTATGTGTGTGTATGTGTATGTTGGGTTTACTTTTCCTATCCTCTCTATCCCCCCCTTATTGTCTTTGTAACTTTTTTTTTATATTTTGCCAAGCGGTTCCGATCCAAGTCGGCGCCATTTTAAATTCAACGCATACTTGTTCGTAAATCCTTGACCCGCCACTTCTTATGACGGTAACATTACGTCTTAATAGTCGTGCCTTTGTAAACGGCGTGTTTTCTTAACCCCTCTTGTACTCGTCAGATGTGTTCGGCGTAGGAGAACCGTACGGCTTTTGCAAGAATAATGGAAATGTGTCAAAGTGAAATAGAGGCAATAAAAAAGACATTATTCTATTATGTCTGATCTTTTCAGTTATACACACTACTAAAAATTGCAACAATTTGAAATGCACTCTCTCACACTCTTTCTCTCGCTCTCTGCATATATATATATATATATATATATATATATATATACACACACACAAAGTAATCAATGTTTTTTTATTATTCGGCATTATTTAATACTTTTCCAAACGACACCTTGTGGATACCTGTGTTTGAGTGTACGGCCTTTTTTCTTTTTTCTAAACACTTCAAAAATGTCTGCTATTCATGTCTGTGGCTGTACCTTCGAGAGACTTAGTAAAGAGAGATTTGCTTTTCAGCAAGAGAATTTGGTGCCAAATCTTTTAAAAATACCTTGTTAAATTAGCCACTTTTTCTCTGCGTCTATGAGCAATAAATAGTTTTAGGTTTATGAAAAAAAGATTCCACTAAAACTCAATCATTTTTTCTTCTCTTCTAATGGCTGCATCTTCTATATACATTTGGGACGGCGTCTATCATGGCACAACACAACTCCCTATCTTTTCTAGCTGATTTAATACCATCCCTACTAATCTCGGTGTTGATATTTATTTACACAAGATTGTTAGGTATAGCATTAGCTGTCCCTCTCTATATTCCCTTTAATATGTCCTGGCAGTGTCAAATTCCCCAAGCTTTCTTTTCTCTTTATCTAGCTTAGAAATTTCAGCTGCTTTTTTTCTAAGTATAAGCGTCCTTTTTGTTTCCACTTTCTTCGTTGTTCACATGCTTAGTCCATATTATTCTCAGTATCCTTCTGTTGATCCAGATTTCTTCATACCTCTTCTTTATCTGGGAGCAAAATGTTTAGCATTCACTGCCATATTGTAATTCTGAGATTACATGAATTTTTGCCTTACTTTTCTTTGTTTCCTGTTTTTTAATATTTTGCTAAACATTTGGGTGACAGATTTGGCTATTCGAATGTGCCTTCGGATTTCGGTGTCACTTATTCCGTCTCTATTAAAACACTTCTCGGATGTTTAAATTTTCGTATTTGCCTGATTTTGGTATCTTCAATTCATAACTCTCATAGTAGGAAGTTTCTTTTGTTGACAACCATACATTCTCTCTTATAATTGTTCTTCTCTACTTTCTTCTCGCTTTCCTTAACTACTTTTCCTATGGGTTCCTGTAGTTTCATTTCTATGTCTTCTATCAATACCGTGTCATATGCATATCTAATGTTGTTTAAAGATAGTGGCTAATGAATTCTGGTAGGACTTCTAATTCTCTCAGGATTGCCTCATTGTAAAGCTTGAATAAATCTGGTGAAAAGACATGTCCTTGTCTTATGACCCTTTCTATTTGCTTGTACGTACTGAATTAATTTTCTATCCGTATGCAAATAGTTGCTCATTCTGTCAGTTCTGAATTATTGTAATATCGCTCCTAAATTAATCATGCGTACCAAGCCGTTCAAACAATTTTTGAATCAAACCTCAACAAAGGCGCTTGCATCTTATATAAAGTATAAGTGTTATCCTACTGTATTTGTATTGCTCTTTCTTATATCATTTTGGCTATAAGTATGGCCTTCCTTGCTTCAAGATCATTAACGAAAGTTCACTTGTTACAATTCGGTTTAATTCTGCTACGTGAGCTATTCATAGGAATTCAGATGTTTTGTTATTTGGATCATTAAACTGATTATCCGATGGAACTTGCATTCATTTGTACCTATTTCCTGAGGAAATGCAATGAAACTGGATCTACTAAGGTCTTTTGGTATGTCACCGCTGTCATACTATTTATTACACTACAGACTTTGATATTTCAGATTGTTTCATATTGCATTTTTTTTCTCTTTCTCCGATATATTTGTTCTATCTTTGAAGTATTTTACTTGCTCTATTATCATGGCCTCATTTTTATTTTATGCATCGTATCGATTAACAAATTTTTGGGCTCTGTTAATTCCTTTGTTCATATCTGCCTTATCTGTAAGGCTCATTCTATTTCTGCACACTTTTCATTGTGCCATCTCTCTTCTGCCTACGTACATTTGTTTCTAATTGCTTTGTATAGTGGTGCATAATCTGTACCATACTGTGGCATTGTTTGCTGTCTCCTTTTCATCATGTTATGAATTTCATCTGCCATCTACAGATTTTTTATGAGTTTTATTTGGTTCATATGAAACCATATAAAATTAAAGCATAAAACCCTTTTTTAATTCTTTTCGATTATCTTTCTATAACATTCTGTGACTTCCATTTGTCCGTCCGTTCGCCTTTTCTTTCTTTTTATGTGCCGCCATGTTCCTTCAGGAAGTAGGCGATCATGGCACTCCACCTCCCTCTATCCTAAACAAGTTCCTTCCGTCTGCCATCCCTGCCTCAGACCACGTTCTGTCATCCACTTGCTCAAGCCTGCTAGGTATGTCATGCGTTGTTTTACTTTGTCTCTCTTTCCCTCTATTCGACCCGTGAGTATCAGATTCTTTGGAGGAGAAGTGCAAACTGGTAAGGGGGTACAAAATACAGTTGGTTTTACTATAGTGCGTAGCTTAGTCCAATAAATTGTCATTAAGTTTTTGGAAAAATTAAAAGTTTTATTATTAACATACAATATATTCCGGCTATATTAAAAACAATTTAAATATTCAAATAACAAATACTTATTTAATAAAAATGCAACATTGTTTTTTGTATATCTTTCCTTTAAGTTTGTATATATACAAGAATCCAGTTTTGATTTCGCCCTGCGTTTGCGAAAAATATAAACAAATCACATTGCCAAACGCTTCAAAAAGATGGAATATAGTTAAAGAAAAATATTTATGCATGATCAGTTGTTTGTTGCATGCTTAAGAATAAGAAATCCTAAGAAATTATTCCTGGCTTTTAAAAAGGAAAGAAAGGAATTTTATTAAAAAATATTGTTTATAAGTTCTATAAAATTAAATTAAGGGGATTATTAAACCGCAAAGTAGGGTTTTTGTCAAAGTATTTTTCCAGACAAATAAGCTTATTCAAATTTCATCGATTAATTTGATTTGCGAAATTGAACAAAACGTAGAACCTTTAAATCTCAATAACAATTTCAGCGATAACATCGATAATACTAAATATTGTGGGGATTTCAAAAACTTCTTTTAAATCATAAAGAAAAACTGGAAGCAAAATCTTACGTTCCTAAATGTAATATTATTTTACAATACTCCTTGAACCATTCCATTCACAATGCAGTTATGCAACTTTGCACTAAGTCGTTACCATTTTTCTCAACGTTTCTTTTCGAGAACTATGTATACCGATATAGCACTGTTTTTGGCTTTCCCTTCTTTCATTTGAAATCATATACTCAGGAAAATTACAAAACTTCGTGAATCCTACAATTGTCAATTAGTTATTTAATCGTGAATCAAAACAGAATGATCACCGTTTCGTTGCAATAATAATTCAGTCATCATTTGGTGATATATCCTGATCTCAAATGAAACATCAATTAATTATCCCCATTTATGTCTTTTGTTTACTAACGTTTACCAATTACAAGGTTCAACAGCCACTCAAGTTATAGTATTACTCAATGAAATGCATAATATGAACGTATAGGAATTAAGAAGTTAGCATTATAAGGATATGTAGGAGAGTTACAGCTAACACTATACAGTAGAACCTCGGTTATCGGCCATAATCCCTCGCAGAAAGTTGGCCTAAAATCGGAAAATACACGAAAACTGAGGTAATATTCCCATGAGAAATAATGTATACACAATTCATCCGTTCCACACACCAAAAAATATTAACAAAAATATTTTTTATATTGAATAACTATATTTTTACATGCAGAAAACATTAAGAAATCAATATAAATGAGAAATAGAATAAACGAACATATAACTTCACTTTACATTTATAGAAGGCTCTTTTTGGCATATGTAAGACGGTTTGACAGGGAATAGGCCGTATTGGTTGGAAGGGGAATACCCAGTTCCATAAAGACTTCATGTAAGTTACTTTTTCTAGGATTATTTCCATTCTCTGTCTCTTCGTGCCACTAGAACCTACTTGAGACTGCCTAAATGTCTCTCTCACTAAAAACTTCTAGAGAGAACTTTGTTTTCGGCTCCACTTTAAAATTGATCTGAAATGTAACAAGGCATTTTCATTAAACATGTTTACAACACTGCCTGCAACACCTTTGTTAGGATGATAATTTTCAACAAATATTTGCACCTCATTCCACATTTAACGAATGTTCTCAATTACTGAAGAAGACATATTCTCCCCTCCAAAACACCATTTAAAAGGAAAATTTTCGAACTACTGCAAATGGAGAAGCTCACTTAGCAAAAGACAAGGGCAGACTGAGCTACGTACAGATGTGATACTATGTGAAAGTGCTTCGCTTGGAGAACTTACATGGCTGCAAGTGAACAGGAATGTACAGAATCTTAACGGACGAATTTGTTCTAAGATTGAAGAGATGTACAATTTTCGAGACATATTTTCACCGAAGATAAGTCAACGATAACTGAATAGCAGGATAACGAAGGTGCTCGATAACAGAGCTGCCACTCTACTTGAAGAGGTTTTCAGGAATTAAGTACTGGCACGCATCTGTGGCAAAAAAATAAAGAAAACTGAGTAATTTCTGGAAGAAATTAAAATTGTGATTTTAGATTTTGATCTGTATTAATTTTAGATCAGAATTCTCACCTTATATACTGATCAGGGGCTAGTATTTCAAAAACAATTTTAATATACATAGTTTAACCGAGAGAGGAGAATTTACGTCTTCACTCCAATGACCTATCCATTTCTTATTACTACTTTACCTTGTTCATATTTGTCTTATTTCCAAAAGGTCATTTGGTGCAACTGAAATATAATAACGCACTTTATTATAAGTTCATGTGGGTGTTGCAAATGGTGTCGGCTTAAAGAGAAAGGAATTTTCACAGGCTCAGCAAGAAACATCTATTCATATTTTGATGCTATCATTTCAGTCCTGCCTACACTTGTTCATTGTTTATCACGGAGCTGCATCAAGCTTTTATTGACGTTAATATCATCAGTTGTAAAAAACTTTCCAAATTGTTATTTCTTCACTCATGAGCGATACGATTAGAGACTCTGAGACTCTTTCTTCTCCTACGTGACAACGTTTTCCTCAATTTCCTCTCCTTTCTGCCTTTATGATGTTTCTTTTCGCTATCTTACCCCAGTCTATGTAATGTTATCCATTTACTCAAGGTAGGTAGTTCATGGCCCTCCACAAATTCTTATTCTTTGTTGCTCTTAACACTCAATGTTTTCTAACGATCCTTCCCATTCTCTGTAATGTTATCCATTTACCAAAGCTTGTTAGGTAGGCTTATCAGGCTCTCCACTACTTCCTATCCTTTGTAGCTATTAGAAATGTGTGTCTCCTTTCTAACCTTCCCATTGCCTGTTCTGCTTTGCATTTACCTAAGCTTGTTAGGTAAGTTGAACTTAGCTCTTCACTACTTCCTACCCTTTGTAGCTCTTAGAAATGTTTGAAACCTTACTATCCTTCCTTCTTGCAATGGACACCATAGCAGCAGCCCCTAACTTGGTCCTATACTGTACTGGACGTCTACAACATTAACCTGCCTAAAATAATCTATAATACTTACAAAAATCATCGATCGATATTCTAATTATTTCCCGAGCACCGACATGCACTTTATATATTTCCTCTCTACTCTTATAGAAATACATTCTCAATGTATTTACAATATATTTCGGAGACACTACTAAAAAGTTAGCAGCCTAACCAGAGACACCCGTCAGATGTTTTTAATGCTTGGTTACTTGGTCAAATTTTAGGAAGTGGGTTGGACCCCAAACATTCTGCCATGTTCTCTTAATAAAGCTTATATTTGCTTACATTCTTTTTAAAAATGATACCTCAGTTAACTCAGTGAAAATATTCTACATATAATAGACCTACTAAAGATTTTATATTAATTGGTTTAATTGTTCTGTTTATCGGCATAGCAACACGTCTGTGTTATTTAATGCCGACATCTCAGTGTTTTGTACGTAATTTTATACTTTTAGGATAAAAGTATGATTGTTTTAGTTATAGTTTGTCGATGATAAAATATAGTGATGGCCATTTAATAAAAATGTATTGCTGTTATTTTTACTATAAAATGTTTTTTATAATTTTTTCGTGTTGTATTGATTATCGTTTTGCTATAAAAATGCATTGCTTGTAATTTTACGATATAAATGTACTTTTGATTTGTGTTTGGGGGTTCACTATTTACTCATAGCTGGGACCCTAACAGGTGCTACCACGGCAGCTCAGGGTAGACCTCAAATCTCCAAAACGGAGGCCTTGCTGCCGGATGTTCATTATCATCATATCCAGGAAGCCATATTAATTGGCGCCGATTAGAAACTCCTAAGTTTTTACAGCATTCATATAATGAAATCATTGCAAATGCATTGACTTTAAACATATACCAGCCCTATGCTGCCCGAATGGTTTATATTAATTCTTGACCAATGACAATTGCTTCCTGCCTTATTTTCAATGCAACCATATATATAATCATTCTAAGTATAATTACATTATGTATATTATATCGAAAAGATTGTTGAATTTCAATATCTAAAGCAGCTTTGATGAAAAGATGTCTTTTTAATTTTAGGACAAAACTATAAAATCTGAAGATTACAACAAAACGTCCATTATCCATGGATATTTCCAACCATTTCAAAGAATCTTAACTTCGTGCACGAAGATCAAATCTCGTTAAGTGTGAATTATTACGAGGCAGTATAAAATGCATACTTTCTCAACTGTGTTCTGATACTATTATTCCAGCAGTAATTGAAGAAATATTTCTTATGAACTTTATTTTAATCATTCTAACCCAAACAAGCCGATAATGCAACTAATACGCAAGAGGTTAACCGTGATTAGAACCAACACTTTAACCTGTGAAAATGAGAACACTTTAGGAGAAGGAACCGAAAGCCTAATACTAAACAGTCAGCAAGAGATCAGCCTCTATCCCTTTCTTGAATTAGTAGCATTAAACTTGTTATATATGTCTACAAATATGGAGTCTGCTTAATATATGCATTTAGCATCAGCTGTCTGAAAGTCATAGAACTAAAAAGATTGCTTAAAATAGACGCACCTCATGGACTGGCACTACAGAATTGAAAACAAATTTAATTCATTCATTCATTTTCATAATTTATCAACCCTTTCTCCTTCTGCACGAGAGTACGGGAGGAGAAAGTACCACTCACCTTTGTTATCTACGAGTTCCATTGAGATTGATGCAGTCCATGATTTCTTATCGGTGAAATTTCGTATTTCTATGAGCTAACTTTGACAAATATGTTGAATAAAAACAAAGACAGATGACAGTTGCATCGGTATATTATTCAAGTATATCTTTCCCAATAGGAATCGAAGGCAAAAGCACCCAGAATAAAGACCTTCTATGACATCGTGTTGCCTACATTCCGGTGTGGTACCGTGTCTTTGGTCATTTATCGAAGCCGTTCGCACCTCAACACACGGATCCACTATCCTGTCTGGGCACCACACATAAAATGTACTAGAGTGATTTTATCACAAATTCTTTTTAGTATTCATGCACCTTCAGAATAGAGGAATTATTACAAAGATCACAGCTGCGCTAGGCAGGCGGCGTATCGAAGATAGAAGACTATTGGCGTACAAAATCATTTTACTCGTTATTGAACTGATATATAGATTTGTACATAATGTCATCCAGTAAATTTGCTCGTGTTTACTGATGCTGTAGCTGTAGTTGTCAACTAGGAATCTTCCCTAATACGTTTTCCTCCTTGATACCGCGACCGCTTCAATTTAAGCGTAGTACTAGATTGGCAAGTAGGTCCCATCGTTTTACTTTTGGAATAGCTCGATGGAAGCGTAAATCCTATTTCAATAGTTTCTTTTGCCCGTTTCTCGCCCGTCGAACTCTCTTTATGGTCCCTTGCTTCTCTACCATCATCAAAAATGTAAATTCCACGACCATAGTCATCTTGTCTTTCTGAATTCTCTTCTTTAATTATCTTTTCACTAAAATCTTATCATTCACTTTCAGTCCAAGTAAGCTCTTGTGCCTTAATGGCATTATCGCCTTGCTTGGTGTGAATTGATTAAAAATTAAACAAGGAACATCCTGATATGCAACGACAGGATAACTCTTTGCTTTGGAAGTCATTCTGAAAGCGAAAATACTACAATAGTACCACTAACCTTTTCTGTCTACGTGTTCTGTTGAGGTTGATGCAGATTCCTTATCTGTGATGTTTCATATTTGTAGAAGCCAAGTTTGATAAAAATGTTGGCTACTGTTTGCTGTTTATTGCTTTCTGCACGGTTTTGAATTCAAAGCAATCTTTACCCAGAACTGCCTACCATACAATGCTTACGATCTTAGTCCACATTACTATTTAACTATTTAAGATATGTAATCAAGTCTTTTAAAAAGATATCAGTGCGAAAGGGAACGCAATAGACTAGGACAGAACTTGAATTTTGTGATGAGCCTATGCAGTCTCTCCTTTATTCACATTTATCGGAGCCACAGGCTCGAAATTTCAGCTGTTAATGGTCGGGAAATAAACCGGCTGAAATGTGAAATAAGATACCGAACATGAACAAGGGAACTCCTCAAAGACTTTGGTTTCTCACACGACCTCTACACACTCACACTGGGAAATAAAAGTTGTGAGCACGACAAGCAAACAATTGAATGACAGTGCGTTGTAGACCACTTGGCCAAATTTTCACGCATCATTGCTCATTTGATCTCCTCTACTTAGCATTCGTATCCGTGCCGTTTCATTTTCCGCCGGGTTTTCAGGGCTGTCCCGGAGTCATTCTGATGTCAGGCAGATTTTCTTTGTTTGCCGGAGGGGAGTCAAATCAAGCAACGTTCAATTTAACCCGGAAGACATTTAAATTAACCACCTTTCTTTCCTTCACACACATCATGTTTCTTTCCTTCCTTTCTCTCTCTGTCTCTCTCGACTTCTCTCTTCGCACGCCTCTCCCTTATTTCACTCTTTCCCGACTCATTTCCACCCGACATGGCACCTATTTTTAACATTCTCCTTCTCTTTCCTCGTTAAGCAAACTTTCAGTGGAAAACATGTGTGATGAAGTAGATCTTACCGTAAGAATAATTTAATAATGCAATCGTATTTCCTGCATTTGTTGCAATAACAAACAGCAAGCCAACCAGGTATCACCCGGTTTAAGATAATTTACGTATTACTTTTATGCTATCATTTCAATCATGTTTCTACATAGATTTGGATTGGTTCATTGATTTTTTACGGCTTATAAACATTTTTAAAGTTATTTAAAGCCGAATTTTTTTTAAAACTGTAAGAAATTTTTGGAGATAATAATGATTTTTTTAGTATTTAACATATAGCCGGGAGGCGCAGACTTTTTTTTACAGCAGGGTTCAACCTTTACAAGGCCCGCGGGACACTTGAGGTAGAGTGTTACGATGGGGGCCATTTGTGTGTATAGGAGTGGAAGATAACGGTTAACCCTGGTCTTGAACAGGTTAAGATTCTAGTGATCGGGGAAACATCTTGTTGTGAGACGGTGTCCCAGGACAGTGGTTCGCGGAAAGAAGCTACTCGAGTGGAACTTACTTATCACGTGTGGAATACAGAGGGAATGTGGGTGGTTTTCTACCATGGAAGTGGCACGATGTGTTTTTGCTGTGAAGTTTTGCCTCGGTGGGACCAGAAAATGTAGTTCGTCCAAGCACCTTCTGTGGAAGTAGCGGTAGAGCAGGGAGAGGCTTGCCACATCTTACTTGTGGGAGAGAACTTGAAGGGTGGAGAAGAAATGGTCACCCACAGGGGCTCGGAGACGATTTTGAACCCTATCAAAGATGGAGATGCAGCACCCGCCTAAATACGACAACATTACTTCAATTTTGGCCTGAACTGGCTCTTGTAAAGGCAGAAGAGTTAGGTACTTACTGGAGCGATATAGACAGCCGATCATTTTACCTGCATCCTTTGTTAATGGGTCGTATGTACGAGTTCCACTTTAGGTCGAGTGTGTGTTTTTCAAGGAATGGTGCTTCCCCGAGTGGACCTCCGTTCCTCCTGATTTGTTGCAGTTAAGGGTCAGATCGACGATGATGAAATATAACTATCTTGGTTTTCGAGGCATTGAATGTAACCAGTCAGTTTTTACTGTATTGGGTAGTTTGGGCAAGATCGGGAGAGTGATCAGTCACCAATCGCTGATCATCGAGGGTTTCAGATGCGCGCCCGTATATAGTCGGCATAGATGTTTACAAATGATCTTAGTATATTTTTAGGTAGATCAATTATAAAGGTAAAAAAAAGTGTTGGTCCGAGAAGTGAACCCTGGGGGACGCCTGCGTTGACCTCTAGAGATCCAGAAGACTGTCCATTGATTACTACCTTCATGGATCTACCTGTTAGGAGGGATTTTATGATCGAGAAGATCCTTGCGACGATTCCATAATTGGAGAGCTTGTGTAGTAAGCCTTTGTGCCACACCGTGTCGAATGCCTTTGATATATTTAGTGCTATGGTCTTCGAGGTATGTTTGTCGTCAAGAGCCTCAATGATTCTGTAAATGATGGTAGTTAGGATATCGGTAGTTGATCGGGCTGCCCGAAACCTATATTGCTCGTCACTGAAGAGGTTTTTCTTTTCTAGGTGCTCGACGACCCTCTGATTGATTATGGTTTCAAAACGCTTGCTAAAGATACTGATGGGCCTGTACTGGAAGGGGGAGATTGTACGGCTGCGTTCTTGAAAACCGGTCTTACGACTGACACTTTCTACAGGTTTAGGAAAAACGTCTCCTTCAAGCAGCGGTTGAATAACTTTACAAGGATTGGGAATAATTCCAGGTTGATGCTCTAAAGAACAACAACTGGAATTTTGTCTGAACCAATGGCTTTCTTTGGGTCAAGGCCTTTAGTAAGTTAATTCTCGTGCTGTGATGGTGTTATTACTGAGATTGTGTTCGGTGAGATGTAGGAGCTTAGAGAGGGAGTGGTCGTTATCATCTACGTTGAGGTAGAGGCAAAGAATGAGGCGAAGATATTCACCTTACCTATCGATGATGATATGACCTTAGGCCATTTATAATTGTGGACACAGCCGCTTTACCTCTGTTCTAGATATGGTTGGTAATCTTCCAGAATTCACGAGATCCAATTTGTTTCTTCTCAACCTTGGTCCCGAATGCTATGGCTAACTGCACTTGGCGTTTTCTCGACCTTTTTGCGGCGATTGAATGCAGTTCTGAATGCAGTGAGAGCCGAATTACTTCAGCTTTTGCGTTGAGATACTGAAATAATGGTTTCCGTGAGTTATGGCTGCAGCGCATTCAGGGGTGAACCAGAGTTGACTGTTTTTTGCTGGAATTATTTGGGTGTATAAAACCCCATTCCAGAAAGGATCTAAAAGAGACAGCGGCAGCATTTTTGAAGCAGCAAAGAAGACCAGGGAGGGAGCTTAGATCATATAGGATGAAAAATGTCCCAGTCTGCCTTCGCATAGCGAAGAATTGTTCCATGGAACAATAAGTCAGGGGATTCATTAGATTTGGCATCAGTCTGGACACTGATTAGGGAATTGTTTAATGTACTTATTGGATGTAGAACTTTTCGAAGAATTTATTTGGGCAGGAGGTTAGGAAGATATCGAGGAGTTTAGTCTGATGTCCAGTCGTGTCCGGGACCCGGGTCGGTTCTCCGATGATCTGGGTTAGCTCATAAGCGATAGAGAAGTCTCTTCTTTATGTGCCTTCCACATCGGTTTTGTTTGAGTGGACTAGCTACACTTTATAATGCATATTGAAGCCACCGCAGATATGAAAGCTGGCCAAGAGAATTGAGTGAGGATATTATCAATCTTCTCAGGTGTTCTGTCGAAGATTATCGTCCCTCCTTTCTGAGGACGTTAGAGAGCAAAAACGAATATTCTACTATGGATAAGTGCCACGCGGAAGCACGTATACAGGAGATCGGGTTCCTCGTTTTTGCGTCCTTTCCCCAGGGAAACTCGTCCTTGATGTAGGCTCTGAGTCCATGGTCGTGGTAATTTAGGTGGTCAAGTTTGGTTATAATATGTGAGAACTGTGAACACCCGTAGTGCGCATGAAGATTTGATACCGGTTTCAGAAAGTAACAGGGGGTCTGGAAGTACAGAGAATTTTCTAGTCGTACTCAGAATGATGTGGATTTGGAAATGTTCAAGTTCCTTGGCTTTGGGATGAAATCGTTTCACATTGAAATGATCATCAGCATTTGGGTTCCGCAATGTAAATGAAAAGGATGCCACTTGAGAAACATTTGTTTATTTTTATTACACACACGCACGCACACACGCACGCACGCACGCGCACACACACGCAGAAAAGAAAAAAAGAAGAGAAATGAAGCCAAGATGAAGAAACAGAAGGCAAAAAAGCAATATGAGAAACGAATGAGAGAGTGAATGAGGTGAGACATATACTAGAAAGAGCTGAAGTGACTCAATTACGATAAATGAACGCAAAGACATAAGAAACATTTCATTACAAAAAAGTAATAAAATCGAAACGGTAAAACAGTAAAAGTGAATTTGGAAAAAACTGGGATGTTCGGTTGGTATAATACATAGCGGCTCAAAATGAGGAATCGAGGAACCGAGTTCGAATTCCTGTTGAGTTTGTTACATTCACTTAAGCGCAAATACCCATGGGAAATATATTAATACATCTCTTATCCTCCCACCTAGGGGTTAAATAGTAGGATTTGTATAATAGAAAACCATTGTTATCTCCCCAAAATTGTTAATACCATATTTACTCGCATAAAATTATTCTTACAATCCACAATATGTTTTGGCTTTAATTAAGCCACAAGTGATTGTTTGTTATTTAAACGCCGGAAAAACACAAATCAACCAATCTATCAACTGGAAAAATAGTAGAGAAGAAAGATGGACGTGAACAAAAATAGACAAAAATGATTATTAAGAAAGATTCGACTAGAATTACAATAATAAAAAGTGAAAAAGAAGCCATTGTACAGTGATTTTAATCATTTAGTCCAGGTTTCAGTAACACACAAACGCCGGGCCACATCTGGCCCGCGAAGGATTTTTGTCCGGCCCACTAACTTAACACCTGGACACTAATTATCTCATTAATTAGTTGAGCAATTTGGGGTTAGTCGACTTACAATGAGACGATTTAAAAAAATTAAAATTTAATTCCGAATCAACTGCTGACTTCCACAAGAAATATGTTTTGCGAAGAGCAAAATAAAAACTTATTTAATAATACGAAAATGATGGTGTCATTGGAACTACATATGCTTGCGAACAACGTTTTCCGAAATTTAAATATACTAAAAGTCATTTAAGAAAAAGGTTGGGTGATGACCACCTGGATAATGTTTTAACCCTATCATTGACAGATTTCTTATCATATGTGGAAACAATAAAAAGAAACAGGTGTATCATTAAATAATTTGCCATTTCTACGTTTATTTCGTTTGTAGTAAAGTATTTTCATTTTTTGTTGCTTGTGTTAGTTGTTATCCTGTTATTCCGGCAGTAATATAAGGAACCATGTTTAAATAATATAACATTAACTTTGTTGTTCTTTTCTTTAAACTTCCAGACTAAGGTAGACTTCTGAGATCGACACAATTTATTATAGTACATTTGATATAATTGCCCTTCTCCGAGACACTGCATAGCTTTCAGGCCCGCTCAATAAAAATGGTTGTCGACCCCTAATTTAGACGAATCACCTAATCAAGCTTGACGCCCAAATAAAGAAAAGATTTCGAAGAGAGCAGTGTCGCTCTTTCATTAGACAACAGACTAACTGAAATAGCAGGAAGGCCTGGAAAATATTCAAACCCTTGTAAAAAATACTATTGAATTCAAGATGACGATTCTATCCATTATCATGGGACAAGTGTTCTGAAGATTTTCAATAATAATAACAACAATTATAAGTCATATAATAAAAATAACTACTATATGAAGCTATTCAGCGTTTCGCTTCTGATTTAATAGTCGTAATGAAAATATAAACAAATATCATTGACAGTATCAATACATTCTGGATACTTCCTAAACTGGACTTTAAAACACTTTATAGCATTTATCAACAAGGTAAAAATGAATCCCAATGTATATAAATATTAATTGTTCATATTTTTTATCTGATTATATACACGTTTTGGTTACATTTTATAGCGACGGGATTCTATGCTTGTAATAATCACTTTTAAATAGCATTTGGACAAAGACGCTGTTGATTTACCTTTCGAATTTTGAAAGCGTTTAAAAGTAGAAAAACGAGTAAAGAAAATGAATGAGTGCTTAAGAAAGAACGATAGTAAAAAGAAAAGAAAAAAAAACGAATAAGAAAAATATGACAGATGAAAAAATGAAGACTAAGCTGAAGAAGGAAAGATACTAAAGTGAAGAAAGAGAAAAAGGTCCGCGAAGTGGGGAAATATAAGTGAACAAATACAGAAAGAGGAGAAAGGAGAAAAACGAAACAAAGAAGAACAAGAACAAGAAAGTAAGGAATCCAATTTAGAGAAAGTAAGGAATCCAATTTAGAGAAATTAAGGAGAAAAATGATGAAGAAAAAATTCAGGAAATACCTAGAATCATCCTAAGTTTTTGTTGTATGTATGCATCCCTCTTTGATTGTTTTATGCTAGGATTCTTCCTTGCCCTTTTCTTACTTAATTTGAATGTTTTACCGATACTTGTGTGGTTTGACCATCACAAGGAAATCACTGGACCAAACCCTTGTTACTGACATTGTTGATGTTATCTCAATTCGGTTTTAAACAAAAGGCCCACATCTTATATTGCTTACAGTGGTATGTTACCAATAACGCCTGCGTCTATATACCAGTTCCCCTTATTTAAACTTCCGCTTTTTACGCTCTGCCAGTCGATTACGACTTTCAGCAAGAACTTTTTATTTGTCTTGGAGTTTCTTTTGTAAACTAATCGGATTGTCCGGCTGGAAAGACGATCGGATATCACGCAAAGAAGGTGACAAGGGAAAAGGCATAAAAAGTACAAACCTTAAGAGGAACGAATAAAAGAAAGAATTAAATTTAAATTGATAGAATAAATATGATTTAAACGTAGGAAAAAAAAGAAAGAATAAAATACATTTAAAAAGTTGAGGAGTCAGAAATAGTAATCACAAGAAAGTAGAAGAGAAAGAAAAGACATAGACAAAACAGATGGCTTAACTTTTGAGGAAAGACAGCAGGAATGCCCAAATCCTTCAAACTAGAGCCTAAATCAGATGCAGCTTTTTTTCTAAAGTACAAAGAAATGCCCCTACTATGTCAAAGAAATGATAGAACAAATGCCTCCACTCCCCCAATCAAAAAGTAAAACAGACAAATGTATTACTCCAAACAAAGGATAAAATACATTCCTTTACTCCTACAAGCAAGGCATAAAATAGCTAACCTCCACTCCTCCAAAGAATTGATAAAACAAAGACTTGGGCACATGATCCTCTTTTTCGTCAAAACTTATATCTCCACAAAAAAGGAAAACGTAAAACAAATGGCCACCAAAAGAATTTTTTTTCACGAAAGAGAGAACACATCTTCCGTTAGAAAAGATGAATCAATTATTCGATAGCAGCTGACGCCTACCGCATACGAAAATTGTCCCTCCAGAAAAAGAAAAAAAAAACACACACACACACACACACACATGGCCACCCCACAAAAAAGAGAGGACCAAATAGACTTACTTCTGTTCTGCAGTCAAAAATTAAAGTACACAAGAGATGCCTCCCCAACGATATACAAAAAACAAACGAAAACGGAAGGGCAAAACAAATTCTTCCGAATAAAGGATACCATATAGATACAGACAAAATACGAGA
This sequence comes from Acanthosepion esculentum, assembly GCA_964036315.1. NCBI lineage: Eukaryota > Metazoa > Mollusca > Cephalopoda > Sepiida > Sepiidae > Acanthosepion > Acanthosepion esculentum. Next base: position 724,516 of record OZ038503.1, read on the forward strand.
CACATGCAGAGGACAAATCAAAACTTACCCTAAAAGTAGCGAAAGGTTAAAAACAAATACACCTGAAGGGAAAACCTAGATACATCTTCAGACGAAACACGAAAATCTGACGTCTAAAATAACCATAAGAAAGAAATTGAAAATTTAAAAAAATGCCTCAAGTGAAATAAAAGGAGAAAAACATGAAAAGTTTTTCACAAAAACTTAATATGATTGTTGAAAAACATTAAACAATGTTAACCTATTGCAAGATTTTGTAAAGTGAATGAAAAATATTCCAGATGAAAAAGAAGGAACGGACCAAAGAAATTACAAAGTAAAAACCGAAAGGAAATAATGTGCTGAAATGACATACATCAAAATCTTGGGGAAATGAAAAAAAGGCAGAATGGCAACCAATGCAAAAAAAGAAAAAAGAAAACAGATGGTAGATTGGCGAAAACGTAATATCAACAAGGATTTTTAGTTTTTAGTAAGTTACAACTTGATCGATAGAAATTTGAAACGTAAACGGGGATAGACAGAAAACAAATAATTAAACAACCGTTAAAATTCCTCCATCAACATCTCCTCTACGCTAAATATTTATCACTCAGCTTAGAAAATTCTAAAGTATGGTCAATATTGAATGTAAATATATCTTGAAAACTTACCAACATTGTTTGGTTGATGCCAATTTTATTTTAAAAACCTCGACTTAAATTATAAAATCAGACATAATGAAGTAAGTAAGCGTTGGTATAATTCATTACTTAACAATATAAAAACCATCCCCTATTTTCTACCCAGTAGGAACATATATTAATATTTAAAGTTAATATATCTTGGAAATTTTAACAAAATTTGTTGTTTATTTTTGTCTGAATTTCTGGAATGAGATGATATTTCTATTCGGATGACTTCAATCTGTTCCCAACCAGCATAACGTGGCTTTGCTGTACCTTTTCTATAAATACTGTCATCGCAATTGTTCAGATGAACTTTCCTCTATGATTTTATTCCCCTCCCTCCACAGACACTGAATTATAAATATGGGGACTAGTTAGTATTTTCATAGAGACAGTGAGGAATTATGGTGGTTGTAGTAAGAAAGGTACGTATGAATGTGTTGTTTTGGTGAAAGGAATATTGTTCGTACGATTGGGTCAGAAGAAGACCGTGTTGTGAGTAATTCCTACAACCTGCTTCCCCCTCTGTTTGGTAATGGACAGACATCAAATGCTTACAAATAAGCTAACTTAATTCTTTTCTTTCGTTTAGCAGTTGTATTAAGTTGAATAAAGCTTTCTTAAGTTTATTCGCCTCGAGTTATTCATTACAGACCGCCCTTTTCCCAATCCCCCCTTCGGCCTTGTGCCACATTTCTGTTATTTAAACAGAATAAATATCACTTTCCTCTATGATACCCAAATTTATGAATTAGATCGCAATACTAGATTGGCGGCAAGATCGTATCATTTTACAGTTGAAATGGCTAACAGATTCTCACTTCTCGCTTGTGAAACTCTCTTCCGGTTTCTTGCTTTGCTGTCAAATCTGATTTTCAAAAATTTCAATGCAATATCAATCGTTATGTTCTGTCTTCCTAATTATTTTTTTTTATTGTGCTCTCTCCTTAATAGTGATTTTCCTCATGTTGTCTAACACTAGTTAACCTTTTTCGTCTTAGTGGCTTTATTTGGAGTGAACTGATTAAAAAACAAAATATATTACATAGCGCGTAAGGATACCGAAATTTTGAAACCAAGGTAGCGAGATCGTCTAATTTTTTAATATATATAGTAAATCGATTTTTAAACACAACACACATACATAATATCTATGTGCGCGTGCGTGTTTGTATTTAAAATGTATTATATATAATATATATAAATATATATTTATATAAAATAATTATATATAATATATTTTTTAATATGTAATATTTTATATAATATATATAATATAATTTACCATGCAGGGATTTATGCAGATGACACTACCATTTACTCCTGTCTCAATAGCAAATACGTCAGAGCTGGCAAAGTTGACCTGGCCGCTGCTCTTGAAAAGGACCTCCAGGATATGGTGTAAGTTTGGCAGGAAATAGCTCGTAAATTTTAATGCCTCCAAAACGAAACTGCTCTCATTAAACACCATAGAGAAACATCCCTGCCCACCATCAGCATGGCTGATGCTAGACTTATGGAGAACAACATATTGCGCCTTACTGGCCTCACATTTTCAACTGACTTGATGTTGAACGACTACATCGAATCAATAAGTGCATCAACTGCATGGAAAGTTTAGTCACTGTGTCTTGCCAGAAGGTTTTTCTCGTCAGCGTCCATCTTGAAATTTAACAAATCTACCACATATCTGGCCTGGTGACTCTATTCTTGGTGCTTTTGTTCTTGACAAAAGCCAAAGAACGATCTGCAATATAATCGACCCTGACTTGGCATCTCGACTTCAGTCACTTTCTCACAGACGTGACGTGGCTTTTATTTCCTGTGCCTCAACTACATGAATTTAGACGTACTACTAGATTGGCATCTAGGTCCCACCCTTTTACTGTTGCAATAGTTAAATGTGACCGCCACTTCTACTCCAACAGCTTCTTTTCTTGCACTTCCCGACTGTGGAACACTCCTTCGATAACTTCTTTCCCTGATATCTACAATCTTCAAAAACTGAAATTCAACATCAATCGCCATCTTCTTCTTGAACCTAGTTCAGATTTTATCCTTTCCTCGGTCCCCCTATACCCAGTTTTTTTCTCTCCGCTTCACTCTCTGTAACCCTCTGCGTGCTAGTACCATTCCCGACTTGCTTGAGATGAAATGATTAAAAAAAAACTATTTTATAATATTATATATATATATACACACATATATATACACGTGTGTTTGTAAAAATGATATATTTGTTATTCAGAAAAATTCATCTTTTCAACTCACCCTGAATTTATTGGTATTTTTCCGAATCTAGCTAGATGTCGATCAA
>OZ038503.1:732500-765000 GCA_964036315.1 Acanthosepion esculentum
CGTCATGGTGCTATTTTCTCACAGACTGTGCCCAACTGACCTTACTATTATTTTACAGTCAACAAAATCAAAAACAAACATCGCGCATACGCGAAATTAAAAATATAAAATGTCGACAATTTACCTCTAGCACTCTCTCTCTCTCTCTCTCTCTCTCTCTCTATATATATATATATATATATATATATATATATATATATATTTAGAGATAGATAGATAGAGAGAGAGTGAGAAAGAGAGGTCGAGGGGAGTCTATTCTCACACTTTAGCATTTCCATAGTACACGCCTATATATTTACATGCCAGTAAAAACTGATAACCTCGTACTAAAAATGTATAAATAAAAAATGTCGAAATAAATAAAGAAGGTTGTTGGTATTTTGAAAACAATGTCGAGAAATCTCTAATCAAAATAAGAAACCTGTACTTTTTTTCTCTTTAGCGTTCACTTCCTTGTGCGTCAGAAAAAATACATGGCTATACAAACAACATCAACAAAACTGCCAAGCATTTTACTTTTGTGTTTATTTCTATTTTCATTTGCCATTCAAAATGTTTGTTTGTTGAGCAAACATTTCCAAATGCAGCTGTGGGTTTGCGCATGCGTTGTATTTTTTTTTCTGTCGCACTACTTTTTTCTACAGAAACATATTCCTACGCGAGGTTGTCTGCTGTGATTGTGTATTTGAAACAAGGTCAAATCTTAAAATGTTAATATTCAAAACCATATTTTCTTTATATACAAATGCAATCAGGAAATCAATTACTCATTTGGCACTGTTCTTCTTCCACTTCTTCTATGTGCAGTGTCCCTTCAGGACGTTGGCGATTATGGCTCTCCACAATTTCATATATCTTGTTGCTCTTAATAAATTTTGTCTTTTTGTTAAACCTTGTTCTGCCATCCATTTACTCAAGCCCGCTCATTAGATTATGAGTGGTTTTCCTCTGTTCATATTGCATTCAATCTGTCATATGATTATCAAATTTACTAGTCATCTCTCCTCATTATGTGCCCCAGAATTTCAACTTTAGGTGCCCTTTTTATTTATATTTTCCTTAAAACATCGTCATTGTTCACATGTTCATTGTTCTGTTGATTCAAGTCTCTTTTGCGTCTTTTAGGAAATTATACAGTATTTACTGCCATATAGAAAGAGGGATATTATATAACAGTTTACTACTCATTTTTTTTATAACTTACTAAATTTTCCTATTTCATACTATTTTGCTTAGCTTTTGGAAGGCATCTTTCTCTATCCCAATGTTTTGGGATTTCAGTGTCACCGTATTCGTTCTCTGTTTAAACATTCCCCATACTATCTTCCGGCAGTGAGACATTGACTGAATCTGAGATAACTTTGCATACACATATATATATATATATATATATATATATATATGTGTGTGTGTGTGTGTGTGTGTGTTTATTACGTTAAACGTTATTTTTGTCGATACCCGTATTTAAGTAAACGGTCTATTTATTTTAAAGATTATTTTATTTCGTTTACCGTCCTTCCCATTCGAGAAATCTTATTAGAGGAAATGCGACATCCTGTAGGATTCGAACCTGCGCCCCACTTTGAAATGTTTAAAACAACGTTCTTTGACCGATCGGTTGTGAAGAGCTTCCTAATCAAGCAAGCTTCCATCTGCCTTTCAAAAAGTACATTTTACTTTTTCAGCTTTTCTCAAAAGTCTTAACTGCTCAGAAACGTAAACAAAGCAATTTCTAAACAATTAATGGAATTTAGTTTTTAATCTATCATATTTTTTATTACTTTAAACGTTATTTTCAATGGGTACTTGTATTTGAGTAAACACTCTGTTTATATTAAAGAGTATTTTATTTCGTTTTCTTGAATGTGCAGGACTGAACACACCTTAACTGGGAAGCACTTCGTAACCGAACCGTCAAAGTACGTTGGATTAATTGGCTGTTCTCCTGCAAAAAGTGACGTAGTTTCGAATCCTGCTGGAGAGAGCATTTTCTTTATTAAGTTTGCTCGAATGAGCAAGCTGGTAGACGAATTAATATTTTAAAATAAAACGTAGCGTCTACTCAATAAAAATATCCACGAAATATAACCTTTAAATAAAACAAAAACTTTGTCGGATTAAAAAAATAAGATCCAAGCATTCTTTAGAAATAAATACACACATTGTTTGCCCCTGCTATTTTTTGCTTTCATTATTCTCTGTGATTGTCCAAAGCCTTTTTTCCTTATTTGATGTACTAGAATATTCTACTGCTTTTTCTGATTCTAAGTACACGTATCCTTTTTTATTTTCATTAAAACTTCTTTGTTGCTCCCATGTTCCGTTGACAGTATTCCAAGCAACCTACGTTCGAGCCACATCACCGTTGTTACAATCTCTACTTCATCAGTGAAGAAATTATCCAGTATTCACTGCCATATCGAAGACTGATATTACATAACATTTCAACACTTTTCATTCTTTCTAACGATTTCTTTGTTTCTTAAGACTTTGTTTTTTGACAGCTATATCATGTTGAAAAACTGGTTCTCGTCAGATCGATGAAGTTAGCAAATGTGAGCCTGATCAGTAGCTAGATGGATGAGCGCTTAGGAATACCAGGTGCTGTATGCTTGCATGGGCAAGTGACGTGACGAATAACGGCTCGGAATGTGAAACTGATTTCGTTACAGAGTCTTATAGCCTTGTTTGGCAACTAGTTTACTGCGGGAATTCATCTGACAAGTCAATCCTGGAATGAAAATACACATCCCGCATACAACCTAAAGAAGGAATATTTGTTTAATTTTCGGAAGGAGCTATTCCAAGGCAATTTTGAATTTGTGTCACATTTTCTGTTTTCAGTTATAAAATCCATCAGATATCGATATTCCTCTTTGTGCTGGGTTCTAATGACCCCAATTCATAGTTCACATATTAGGCTGCTCCTTTTGATAACGACCTGACTATCTGTCTTATTAAAGTCGATTGTTAGTTTTTTCTTCCCGATTTCCATTATTCATATTATATCGTAGCAGTAGCTTAGCTTGAAGTGGGGTGTTCCACAGCCACTTTTATAGGACGACACATTTGGGCCTGCCCTATAAGCCTGTACAGAAATAAAATTGGTTTTAATGTCGGGACACTAATCACAGTTGAAGGACCTTTTACCATTTCGAGTAACTTAAACTATGGCAGATGTAAGTAAGCGATTGTTATTTTGGCCGAACAATAAGAATTATCCAGTGATGCATTTTGAGCTATTTTATAATTGTTGACAATATGAAACCCGTGAACGGGCCCAAAGTACGTTTTTAGAATGTCGAGCCCCGATGTGGTTGGGAGCCATGTTTTGGTTGTTTTCATATAAATTTCAGTTATTTTCCTTAACAGACGTTCGTTTGAGGGTATGTGTTGCTCTACTTTTCGTCTTTTGGGCCTGTTAATAGTAAATTTATACTGGATTCTTCCGTCGTTTTCGACGTATGAGTGTCAAGGAGCTCAGTTCTTAGAGCCAACAGCCAGACGAGCCGCAAGTATCATTTGATTATAGTAATGAAGGCTTGTGCAGAATCAACCACACTTTTTGGAAGAGCCGAGTACAGAGAACTGATGCACAGTATGCCACAAGTTCCTCAAGCGACCCTCCGCAGAGTTGGAATTCAGGATTTTCCTTCTCCTAGACCGTTCGCAAACCAAGCCTATAGGACCCAGTCTGTCATGCTATTTGGAGAAGAGATGTATTCATACCTTTCCTAAATGTATAGTTAGTATAATATATATATATATATATATATATATATATATATATATATATATATATATATATATACAGTGTAACCCGGATATAAGAGAGTTGTCGGGACCAGAGAATGAGTCTCTTATATTCAGATTTCTCTTATATCCGGGTTTCTCTTATATCCGGGTTTGGTCTATTTTGTTTTATTAACACAGGCTCTAATTTGACTATATATATATATATATATATATATATATAACGGAGGGAGCCACTGCAATGTGTTGTATTTTTGTGATGGTTGGAGTAGGGTGACTCGCGGCAAACTCAAGGGCTGTCAGGAACAGCATAATCTCTGCCCCCGGCGGGCGTCACACACTCTAGCTACGCCACTACATCGTAATACAGATTTCTTCGGATTTCTATGTTACTTTTTCCGTTGTCTATTATAACACTTTCCAGATAATTAAATTTCTACTCTCACCTGATTCTCATGTCTATATGCTCTCAAGGGGAAGACTAACGTAGATGTGTTTATAAATAGACGAACTGCGATATATCGTTAAACAGCTTGATAGATAGGATTAGATTATTGAATAAGATAAGGGAGAGAGAAGAGATTACTTCCTCCTTCAACCTGATATTATATTTGTATAGTTTCTTTTTGCTTTCGCCTTGTCAGCATAGGGAGGATAAATTCTTTCTTGCTTTTCTTCCTGCGTAATTCCCTCTTTCTCTCGTTCTATATCTATTTTTCACTTTCTATCTATCGTTTTCACTTTCTCTCCGAAAAGTTTCCCTCTTCTTTCTTCGTCACTTTTTTTATCGTGGTAGTGTAGCACGGCAGGGACAATCATTTACCAAATTCTTCCTTACTCATTGCTCCTTTCCCTAAAGTCGACGCGTGTGTCATTGACGAGTTTGTTATTTTCAAACTAATTAGTCGAATTTTCAAATTTATTTATTTATTATGCTTGTTTCGTGAGTGGGTGCATCCGTGTGTATTTGTATGTGTGTGAGCATGTGTGCGTGTGTGGTCCCAATTACGGAAGTAGCAAGCGGAAAACTAAGGGGAACCCCAGTCTCTGCTGACATCGTAACAGCAACGGTGGGGAAAGATGTTACAGGCAGGAAAGGGGTTGGGTATTGATAAGCGTGGAGTTTGCGCTGGGTAGGTAGCTGGGAAGATAACTCATCTCACAGCGCGCCCGCACACACACATACACACCCAAACACACGCATACGAGCAGCTATTGACGCGTATTGCCAAAAACCAATGAATCAATCGCTACAGTGGCGAATGCATCTTTACTTTTTTTCTCGATTGCATTTTCTTTGCCTAAAACGAACTTCATTAATTTATTTGATTTTAATTTACTTTTCTCTTGTTTTAATAACCAATTAAATCATTTTTATTTCATTTTCGCCTGTGTCTCAATTTTATGGCGATATATCTATCTATCTATCTAGCTCGCTTGTTATCCCTCTGTTCATGCCTTCCTAACTTTTGTTTAAGGCAGCGTGGAAAATCAACATTTTGATTATATCATTATTTGTAGTTATATGTGCTGGAACGCTTCAACGTGGTGCACTGGTTAGTAAGCTTGTCTTGCTAGATCAATTATTACTGAATATTGAGTTCTATCCTCACTGGGTGCTCCATACTTTCCGCCTTGTGCCATATCTAAGTTACACTTAGAAAATCACCATGTGTTACCCATTCTGGCTGTTGGAGATGTACAAGTGATGTTGGTTTTGTTCTTTTCGATTCTGAACCGCCATAATATTTAATAAAGGGTTGCTTTCATTATGAACGAGAGGATTTATTCGCTTCAAGTCGTTTTTAATCATTGATTTGAGAAAACGGTTGTAAATGGTCGATAGATTCGAATACTGAGCGAGTACATTGGAATAATTTTAACTTACGTATATATTAAATCTAATTATGTATAACTTACGTATATAGTAAATCTAATTATGTATCGGTGCTTAAGGCTACATTACATTGAAACACAGATTCCCATATGATCGCCGAAGTTAAGCAACTTTGAGCCAGATCACAACCTAGATGGGCGACTACTTGAGAATACCAGGTGCTGTAAGCTTAGATGTGCGATTATATACTAGTTCGGAATTGCTGTTTCACATAAGAGGTTTTTTAAGCAATAAACATTTCTGAAAACGTGTATATTACGAGCCACCACATTTCGCCTTTGGTTTTCGCTTAAAATTTCTCGTATTATACACGAGATAATACGGTAATTGAATGCTTTGTATAAGTCCAGATTCCGAAGAGGATGATGATGATGATTAGACCCTCAGATGTAACGGTCTGAACTAGTGAAAGAAATTTAGTGACTAAGATTTTGTTTTTAGATAATAATGTTTTACTGATACAATTTTTACTAATTAATTCGTAGCTGGGTTAGAGAAGAGATGGATTCATGCCTTTCCCAAGGGTATTTGCGCGTAAGTGAATATAACGAATCCAACAGGATTGGATCTCGGCTCTCCATTTAACAATTCTGAGCCATTATCCATTATACCATCCTCACACTCTAGCTTGCAGCTCCTGATATTCCCAAGCGGTCAAACTTCTCGGTACTTACCAGGCTTGACGTTGCTTAACTTCGGTGATCTTACGGGAAATGATGTTTCAACGTGATGTGGCCGTGAAAAAAATGATTTCAAACACAAGATTTTGTAGGTGCCACATTTAGTCTGAGAATTGTATACACGCTCTTTCTGCTATTACTGCTCAGAATAATGAACCATAAGTAAATCTAGTTCCTAGTCTTCCAATTTTATTTACTTGCTCCTAGTTGTGGGTTAAATAGTAGAAAAATCATTATCTAAAAAAAAAAATAGTCGCTCGGAGAAGAATTATTTTAAAATTCTCAATAAGTTTCAACTTTAAATAACTGACAAAATGTTTATGAACTTTTATAGATAAATCGATCAGTCAACTTTATTTTATTTTATTTTATTTGTTAATCAGTTCACTCCTAGCAAGGTGATTATGCCGCTAAGATGCAAGGGATTACTGGGATCAGAAGAGAATGAAGAGACTTCAGAAGGAACCGATAAACCAATCTTAAACAGGAGACAAGGGATAAACCTCTATTCTTGTTTAAAATTCCGAGGAGGAGTGTTAACCGAACGATAAACGAATCTATCCATTCCTATTAAGGGATAAAGTAAATAAATGAATAAAAAATAATTATTAAATAAAATTCGAAGACGATAGAAGTATAGAGTTGAAGTTAACTTTAGAATGAACCGGAAAGACAATCCTCAACGGGAAACAAGGGATAAATATCTACAACAGTTCAAAAGAACAAGTAAAGCTTTATAGGTAAATCTGTCGATACTTATTAACGTTATCTGCCAATCGCACTACTCCTCAGCACCCCGATGCAGAATTATTTTATCTGCCTGAATTTTTTTATACTGTTCGCAATCTTCATACATATATACTTTTACCCGTGACTACTGTGATTTATCAATTAACATTTCCATTCGACCATAATCAAGAAACCTTTGAGATTATCTGTTACCATCCTACTTGTTCTGTGGCCATTTCACTTTTATTTTTGTCGTTTAAGCAATTCTTTGATATTTCATATAACTTGGTTAATTATCTGGTCTCCGTTCATCACTTTCCATTGATTTTTTAGAGGAAGGAAAGTCAGACAATAAAATCCAAAGACGCATTGGGAAAGCGAAAGGTGCTTTCCAAAACTAAGCAGAGTATTAATAAACAAAAAAATTTCACTAGATACAAAGAAAAAAGTACTGAACTATTACCTAATATCAGTCGTCTTGTATGGCAGTGAATGCTAAACAAGATAAAGTGGAAATTTGAAGTAACAGAAGTGTAGTTTTACAGAAGGACGCTTAGGATACATGTGAGCAACGTCAAAGTTTTAGAGAAATTGCAAACAAAAAAGAAACTTATACTTAATATCAGGAAGAGACGGTTGAAATTTCTTGAGCACATAATGAGGAAAGCGGGAGTCACCTCGATGTGGTGAAATGATTAGCAAGCTAGTCTCGCTAAAACAATTACAACTGAGTAGTGAGTTCGATCCTGACTTGGTGCCCCATACGTTTGGCCTTGTGCCACATTTAAGCTATGCTTAGAAAATCCCATAATGGGGAAAGAAGTTTTGGAAAAACAAATACTCACAGGACAGATTGAGGGTAAGGGGGACAGAGGAAAACAACGCATAACATACTTATAGAGCTTGAGCAAAGGGATAAGAAATTGCAGAGGGCCACGATCGCGTACGTCCTGGAGGGACACGGCACATAGAAGAAGAATATAATTTTCAAGTGATTTTGTTAGTTTCCCTTCTTAATTTCCGCACCTAAACACACACACGCTCTCTCTCTCTCTCTCACGCACACACACACGCATACACACGTGCACAATCAGTCTCTCTCTCTCTCTTTCACACACACACACACACACATACACACACAAGTTTTATTAAAGAGAAACAAATAAGTTTTTATTTATTTGTTTCGGACCATATTTCTCGTCTCCGGGTAGAATTTGAACATAAATTTTACAATCTTTTCCATCAGCCATTACAAAATAATTTGTTTTATAATTTTTTTTTGTTTGTTTGCTAAGGTGATGTCATTTATTTATTAGAGGTCCATTAGTGCTACTGGTACCTTGTAACTCAGTACTATTTTCCACGTGGTCGGATCACTGTTACGAATCCCATAAACACTTAGGGTCATTGGGGCACGACATCTACTTCAGCCTTAGCAGCAGTGGTGTGTCATGAGCAAGACATCTTGACAGAGATTAACTCACTCCAGGGTGGATTGGACTAAGAGTTTTTCTTCTTCTAGACTGGTTGACAACCAAGGCTATGGAGCCGAATCCCTCATGCTATTTACCTATAGCTGGGGGAGGAGACAGTTTAATACCTTTCCTAATGGAATTAACACGTAAGTGAATGTAATGAACTCGACTGGAATTCGAACACGGCTCTGCGTTTTCTTCGTCCATTTTCCATTATCCCACCGTGCTTCCCGTATCATTGCCGCCTAAAACCAATTCACCCACTAGGCTTTTTCTGGTGCAGACGGCCAGCAGGATTTAAACCAAGACCTATCAAATGGCGTATGGTTCTTTTTGTTGGTTCAAATATCATCTAGCACACTAGACTCTATAGCCATATATTTAGCCAATGCGGTGGTGACCCGACATGCCCAGTGACGAGGCTTTCCACGACTAACTGCAACGGCAAGGTTGGAGGATTCCCCTGATAGAACCATCGTCACGTATCCGTAACCAAGCCAAGCCTTAAACTTAGAGAGCATTTAACCTGTTGAGAGATGGGCACTTCTAGGTCTAATTGCCCCAGACACGCAACACATCACTGAATATCTCACCGGCTTACAATCAACTTATATGGAGGGAACATGACAAGTGTTTCTTTGCGCAGCGAACTCTTTGCCCACACCCGGTGATAATGATGATGTATGATATTTCTTTGGTGATGTTCGAATGTCCCATGTTTACTTGTTGGTGGGTGTCGTGTTGGGATCGATAAGGAAAATGAGAAAAACAGTTTATCTCTTGAAGCTGTAAGACGATATATTTTATGAAATTTTAATTTGTCCGTGTTTACTTGGACTTCCATTTCATCCGTCCCTGATTTTCCGGGATAATCATTATTTCCCTGGAATTAAATTTTAAGTGTCCCCCAGGCACATCGTTAAAATTAGGAAGTACAAAATATGAAGTATTCGCATTGCTAATGTCCAGTGAATAAATTGTATCTTCAGTCAATAATGATTAATTTTTTTTTTCAGCAATTAAGATTTTCTGTTAATTTCTATTCCTGATAATATTTTATCTTTTACTTATATGCTTTCACACTCAGTAAACTCCAGCCCGAGTTTTAGTGGCTTTGTTGCCTTGCGTGGAGTGAAATGAGAGAGAAAGAGAGGGGCAGCAAACCTTCGATTAAATATGTTCTGTTAAAGAAAACGTTTAAGACTTTTCTGTTAAACTTTTGGTGAGGTTCTCTTGAAATCAAACAAATTGTTCGACAACAGGAGACGGTCAAGAGTAGCCTTAACACACACACACACACACACACACACACACACACACACACACACACACACACACACATATATATATATATATAATTATTTAAGTAACAAAAATAAATTTCTTTTCTCTTTACTTCAAACTTTTTTCTTTTTCCCTTTTTTCTCCTCCCCTTCCACATATCATTTGCGCTGAGTTGACCGATTAAATAGGTCAATGTCTGATCCTTACCCCCTCATTCCTCAATATTAAGTATTTTAAAGAAATATAAAAATAAATTTTAAAATTCTACCTTCCCTCTCTCAACTCGACCATGTCTCTCACACCATCCCTCGCTACCTTCTATGTTAACTTATATAAGCTTAATACTGCCCGTCAAAAGTGTAAATTTTAATTTCATTTTTCATTTCACCTTTTGAAAGTGTTGTCTGAAGATCCAGGGAAAGTTAAAAGTCCTTGGTGAAATAAACTATTACAATGGAGCCTAAAAGTGGTCTGTTTTTCTTTATATATATATATATATATATATATACACAAGTATACGATTGGTATATACGGAATAAATTCCAATAACCAAAAAATGCTATTCTTAAAAGAGTGCTCAATGCAGAGTAGAGCAAATATAATTTATTCGAAAATAATAATGTTATAAAATCACTAGAAAAACAGCCATTTTATTTCAACACTTCTGGTGTCTTATCAAGTGGTGGTGTTGAATCTAGAATAAGGTGTTTTAGAATGTTCAAATCAACCAAACACCTCTCGACAGGGGAAACGCTTTTATATAAGATGGAATGACCAATCAAAATATAAGTATAACAGAATTCAAAAAACTTGACAACGAACCTTGGTTATAAGAATCAATGCCTTAATATTAGGGTTAGACTAAAATAGAAATCATTCTATATGGGATATATATATATATATATATATATATATATATATATATATATATATATATATATATATATATATATATGGGATAACGATATATATCAAGAACAGTTTCGAAGGAAATATTTACGACAAAGGTGAAAAAGACGCGTGAGACGCGTTCCGTCTCTTAGGACTTCATTGAAAACATAAAAAATAAAATGCTAAATTCAAAATCCGCAGAATTTATGGTTCGTGCACATGTACAGTCGCATCGACATGAACAAACCTAGCCCGATGAAGTCCTACCGAACGAAACGCGTCACTTTGTCATATATATATATGAGATAATAGCATAGTGGATTAAAGCCTTGGTTCGTGGATTTGATGACAATCCTTGGTTCAGGCAATGAGGACATGTATTCAGTGGCAACGGAGTGAGCAACAAATGAACACTGTTAAAAATAGCAACTACACGAGATATTCCTAGACATGGACTCTAAAATGGGAACACTCTACTCTCGTAGATTAAGTAAAGAGTTCTGTTTAAACATCCCTGTAACTTACCTGAATCTACACACACCTGATGACAGTCGGAAGTGTTGTGATACCAACAAAAATGATGAGGACAAAAGTCCGTATATAAATAATTTTCACTCAATGAATGTCGAATATTTGCTGTATGGAAACATCTATTCTCACCATTAAGATTAATTATCATTATCTTAGTAATATCTGATGAATATTTTTTGATGTCTTCCTACTGTACGTCTCAACGCCGACGGTATTCTGTCCATTTTCAAGTCGACAATAGGTTTATATGAATTCATTTTTAAAGCCTCGACTTATAGGTGAGTAAATACATTCTTTTTTTTCTTTCCTTCAGGATCAGCTTAGCATGTCGGACAGCCCACACCATCATGCCCAGGGCGCCGAGGAGACGCCCCACTTGTGGATCTGTGCCGGTTGCGGCTGTCGCATAATGGATAGGTACTATCTAATGGTTGCCGACCGCCAGTGGCATGCCTCGTGTCTCAAGTGCTGTGAATGCAAACTGAGGTTAGACTCTTATCTCACCTGCTTTTCTCGAAATGGAAACATCTACTGTAAAGAAGATTATTATAGGTAAGTGACTCAATTCACCAGATATTCTTCTTTCTTTTTCTTGCCGACCTTTAAATAAAACCACCGTAGACAAAATGGTGATGACGAACATCCTCTACCATATTGGTTGTTCAGTAAAAATTATTTCACACACTGTTGGTCTACTCACATGCTTTATCAAACACGAAAAATGCAAGATGAACTTACACACACACACGCACACACACACACACACACACACACACACACACACACACACACACATATATATATATATATATATATAATAGGAAAGAACAATGAGATTTATATTTCAGAGTTCTTAGCATTTAATTTTTATAATTTAATTAGAATTGAAGTTTCAGTTTTGAAACATGGGAATTTCGGTGTTGCGAAAAACAGTTATAACATATATATATATATATATATATATATGTATATATATATATATATATATATATATATATATATATATATATATATATATATATATATATATACTTTACTACTACTGCTATATTGGACTCTCCCATTGTTTGCGACGTCGGAAGGTCAAGCAGCTTAGTTTTTAGAACCAACAGCCAGACTACCCACGCATATCATTTGATTCTAGTGGTGAAGTCTTATGCAGAACCAACCACACATTTTGGTGCACAGTATGCGATAAGGTCCGCAAACGACCCTCCCGCAGGTTTTGAATTCAGAGTTGTCCTTCTTCTAGACTGGTTGTCAGTCAAGGCTATAGGACCCAATCTGTACTGCTATTTACGCATAGCTGGCGGTAGTGAGGGAGAAGAGATGGCTTCATACCTTTCCTAAGTCAGTCAGAACATTCGGACATTTGTAGTATATATATATATATATATATATATATATATATATATATATATATATATATATATACATTTACATATATACATATACATATATACATATATATGTATGTATGTATGTATATAAGATAGACCCACTGTGTTATTCAGCCATACCTGGGAATATATATACATATATATGTATATATATATGGCTGCCCATAATGACGAAACATATTTTAAATTAACGTATCTTAGATTATAAAAATAACATAGTGTACCAAATATATTTATTACATAACTGATATACAAGAGTTCAATATATTATCTAAGATTTGAATATTACATCCGTGATTCAATTTACCAAATTTTCTTTTTTTTCGCGCTCTTTCTTAGATAAAACTTTAATCATTTTAAAACCGTTGCAGGCAAAATGGTTGTTGGTATCTCCATAGTTCTTCCCAAAATATTTGAAGAAAAATTCTTTGTTGGGAGGAAAACAAGAAAGTCAAACTATACAATCGACAAGTCCAAACGATAATACGGCGGATAATCCTAGTTCAAAAATACCCGACATACGATATCCAAGCATCTTTAGAAAATGCCTGATTACGTTGCTAATAATTTGGATTACGTATTAAATCCAACTGTAGACTATTGCTGTTCGGTGAAATATATACCAAATGCTTATATTGAAGCTGTTACTTCAAAGGACTCTATAAAATTGAGTGAGACTATTGAAAAAGAAATGAATGCCTGTAAAAGCGAACAATACATATGAATTGACGAAACTTCCAGCTGGTAAACTGTCGTCGGCTGTGGGTTGGTTTCGACTATTACAATTAATAACACGTGTAATGAACAGTTCAAAGCTAAATTTGTTGCAAATGGTTACTCGCAAAAAAGCTGAAATAGATTATTATGAAATTTTCTCTACCACAGCACGTTTATCGTCTTTAAGGATTTAATGCAAATAGTTGGGAAATATTATATTATTTTCTTTAACCGGAAGTAAGGAATTGTCAAATGTAGCAAGATTTTCAAAGTTTTCAGTAAATTTTTTCACACCTGACTCTTGACGTTCTTAGTTTTCAGTATATATGTTAAATAGGCAGGACATGATTTATCGGAACATATGAAAGTTGCTTTTTCACATTTAGAAGAGTTTTGACATTTTTAGAAGTGAATTATGTGCCGTCATCACTTCTACAGAGCCGTACAATTTCATTTGGAGTCCACAGCATTATGAGGATCCAACGTCAGCAAAAGAGATACCTGTAGGAAATGGCAAAACCTTAGATAATATGTTGAACTCTTGTATATCAGTTATATAATAAATATATTTGTTACTCCATATGATTTTTATAATTCAAGATACTTGCATTCAAAATTATATATATATTCAATTATTTCCATCATTTTTATCCGATCTAAAGGCTTGCTATGGCCCCGTAAGTGATTCTTAAGGCCAGCTTCACTTTTACAACATTTCTTACAGACGTGGCAAACATAAAGTTACCTGCGTTACCTTATGTGGGGAACTTGTCTGTCCCTGTGTACAATCATTTGATATTTGAGTACAGCAAAAAGCTTACAAAAAACTCGCACAAGCAACCTGCATGTTTTTCTGGTAGAGTTGCATTCACAGGAGATTGTACCTGGCCGGTCTATTGTAATCTCATGTGACTTGTTAAACCAGCCCCCGAGTGGGTGACTTTTCCATAACACAAATACTGCAAGTGAGTTGATGTCCTAATAGTTCTGGAATGAATTCTATTTTTACCTTCGTAATGGTGCGCTTTTTGTTGGAATGCTCAATTCTCTTCTGCTCAAAATTGTTGCCAAATCAATCTTCTCCAGCCTGATCTATCTCCAGTAACAGTTTCCCAGCCTTCTACATTAACACCAATGTTTTTACGTTACATTTAACTACATACATTTTTGAAGTTTATGAGCGGATCTATTACCTTGTACCAGCTCACCATAAAAATATTTTGTTCAGTCTGTCATCCTCCGTACATGTTAGATGACTTGTCAGCGTATTTATTATTCTCTATGTTGGCTATGTTTTCGCGTTGAAGGATTTTTGTGTCTGGTGTACAAGACAGCCAACTGATGTCCAAGATTCTTCTCAGGCACGCTCTAAGACATAATGTTCCTTCGATAGGTGGTCCACGTTTGAGAGGAATATAAAAGGGTGGTTGGGACAACTGTTTCGTAGATCCCGATCATTGTGCTTAAGTAGATATATATATATATCTATATACACGCACACACACACACACAGATATATATATATATGTGTGTGTGTGTGTGTGTGTGTGTGTGTGTGTGTGTGTGAACATTAAAGTCAACACTCAGAGGCTACAGGTTGTTTCATGCTAGGCGCAAACGTCAGGCCTGACGATTGCGCCTAGCATGAAACAGCCTATCGCCTCTCAGGGTTGACTTCAATGTTCACTTTTATATTTATATACGCTCTATCTCTGTTATTGAGCAATTTATTCCCTAAATATAGCACACCTTAAAACTATATATAATTATATATATATATATATATATATATATATATATATATATATATATATATAGTCAAACCTAGTGAGCCAGACAAACCTACCAAGGTTTCACTTAAGCAGATCGTCAGGGATATATATATATATATATATATATATATATATATATATATATATATATATATATCATGTGTGTGTGTGTGTGTACGATGGGCGATTTATATTTTTAATTTCGCGCATGCGCGTTGTTTGTTTTTGATTTTGTCGACTACAGAGTATAGGAGGATCAGATGTGCACCATGAGAAAAAGTACATGTTACAATTCACACCGCCAGAAATTTGGAAACGACATACTGTACTGCTTGGCATTTCAGCTGGCAGCTCCAA
The DNA here is from genome assembly GCA_964036315.1 of Acanthosepion esculentum. NCBI lineage: Eukaryota > Metazoa > Mollusca > Cephalopoda > Sepiida > Sepiidae > Acanthosepion > Acanthosepion esculentum. Next base: position 747,987 of record OZ038503.1, read on the forward strand.
TATGAACATTTTAGAGTGTTTAGGTCTCAATCTGAGTAGAGTGAAGAGGATTCGAACGCAGTTGGATGAGTCTAATGGCGATTACGGAGGCAGGGCAGCTCAGAAAACTCGCTCTCATCATTCCGATGAGAAAAGAACTCAACGAACTACAGCGACATCAACATAGAAATCAGAAGAATGGTTCAAGATAACTTTACCTGTTTTTATTGAGTTTTTGAGAATGATACAATTATGAGAAAAGAAATATGTGAATTAAATTCATGTTAGCCCTAAAAGATATTAATTGTAAAGTGTTGTGCATTCCGGGATAAAATCCGATATCAATGAATAACAAACGCCAGGAATGGCCAAGGAAAATAAATGTATTAACGTAATAATACAAACTGGTAATACGGGTTAGTAGATGCCAATTTGTTGTGCACAACGAAGGAGAATTTTGTTTTCCCTTCCCGTGTGAATTCGAATACGGGTTAGTAGATCAAAGAATGCGGGTTAGTAGCAATAATATATATACAGTCTTGGTATTTAAGTATCGCAGAATGACTCCTTACTGAGTCTAGGTGCTCGTGACGGTGACTCTTGTGCTACCCTCCTCTAATACTACAGACTGTCCGGGTATTCACTGGTAGTAATATTTGTATACCTTGGGTGAGTCTATTTGGGTAAAAAGGAGAGATCCCTTATCAAAAAAGGAGTACAAATTATATATAACCGGGTGAGAGAAATTATTCACTGGTGCTTATTAAATTGCAATGAATTAAGGATACAAGCCAATGCTATAGTTACAAACCGTAAAATATAAAGAAAAAAAAATATTTCTATGAGAAGTTGTGATTAATGGAGGGACATACACACAAAATACCAAATCAAATCACCGTGCAAAAGAGATGGACATTTTGCCTAATAACACTGTTCCTGCAGTAAACCTTTCAATTGAAAAATTGTAAAATTATTTAAATTTCTTAAGATATATGAAGAAAGGAAATAGTAAAGCTCATTATTACTGGCGAGTCCGGAAGAGGCTTGCAAGTTGCTTGAATGATTTCAAAAGGATTAATACAATCCAGATGACAAGGAGAGTACGGTGGAAATGGCAAGCGGACGGAAAATCCTGACTGTCATTCAAATTCCAGCGAAAAATTTCTAACATAAAATATAAACAGATTAACAAGAATTGTTTGCTTAAGGGAAGAACAATTCATCAGATAATCCATAAGGCAAACAATTGCATTCGCAAATGAAATGATCAGCTTCATAATTATACAGCTGATCCTTAAATTGTTAGGAAGTGTAGCTCAACATACGCATATTAAATCTAATTATAACACATCCCAAATTACATGTCATAGATATATATTCGTATTCACAGCGGTACATGTGGTCGCTGTTCAAGAAGGCAGGATTTCGACAACTGATTTTCAAGTCAAGTAATCATTTTCCCACTCGAAAATTAACGTAGCAATATTTTCTTCACGTTCCTTTTCATCTATTAGATTTTATGTCGGCCAATTCTAAACACTGTAATTATCTCGATTGAAAGCTGTCAAGATTAGATACAAAAGAAACCAAGATTAAAATGTTAATAACCTAATAAAGGAGTGTAGAAAATGAGCTTAAACTTGAGAAAATACAGTCAAAATTATGAACAGTAATTCACTGAGAACTGTGCATATGGCACGTGAGAATAGATATAAATTTTGGTATATAAAGATTTAGCGCACTAATCGAAAAAGCATTAATCAAATGCACATTAATCGAGGGATAACTGTATTGCATCAGCAGTTCTTTAGAGATAACAGTAATTTTTACAGACAATTCCTACTATTTCATCCGTAGCTGCGGGTGGAGATATGAATTCATACATTTTCCAAGAGTGTTTGCACATAAGTGAACGTAACGAACTCGACCGGAATTGGAATTCGTCTTCCTGATTCCTCATTCTGAGTTGCTACCCATTAAGGCACATCCGATAAAATTTTGGAGATTACTCATTAAATAATAAAAATAAACCTTTTTAGTTTAAAAACTGTTGTGGATTCCAGGAATGGAATCCTCCACAAATAAATAAACAACGCCAGTAATTGCGATAGAAAAATAAGTGTCTTAAACGTAAGAATACAAACTTGAAATGAAGTTTAGTAGTCCAGGAATGCGGGTTAGTAGAAAGTATATGTACAAGTATCTGTAAGTGAAGCCGTAATTCTCTCTCTCTCTCTCTCTCTCTCTCTCTGGACTCTCGTATAACTCTCTGTGAACACCCTGTGTACTGTCTCCGTATCTCTCACCCTGACTCAACGTATCTGCACCTGCAGGTATTCCCTCTGTCAGTATAAGTATACTTTGGACGAGTCCATCTTGTGTAAAAGGGTCTGTCCCACAACAAAAACAAAACCCTTACATTTGGCATGGGGAAGTAAAGTGAATGACAGTGGGCAGCAAACGGTAAAAGCGAAACTATTTCATTGTATAAAGCATTTCATTGTATTCGAGGCAAAATAACTGTTATTGTTCTTTGATTTAAAAAAAATAGGCGTCTGAATGTTCTCTGCCTTTCTACACAAGCGTTTTTAATTTTTCTTCATCAACACCAGAACTGTTTCGATTTGAAACCACAAAAATAATAAGTGTGCGTTCTCCCCTTCAGCTTCGCTGTTATTTTCTATGATCATCAGCTCAGGCCAATATGTGTTTCTTTAACACCGACAGAGTTAACTTTTAGTTTATACTTCAACTTTTACTGAGTGGCAATATGTTACAGTGTCAAGTATTTCTCCCAGCAGGTTCAGATACGTTTATGCATTTAGTGTTGCTGACCTTCCATACAGTTTGCCAAACACGGCTAGAGAATCCATTTTGCTCTGTTATTTTGTATATCTGTGAGAAGAGAAATGGGTTTATAGCTCCTTGGATTGAAATTCTTAATCTTTCTTTTTGAGAAATGTTTCACAAAGGTTACTTCTTGGGTTAAAACCGGCATCGATGTTTCTGTTCCTTCTCGGAAATACCAGGTGAAATCACAATCTTCTTCTCGATTCACGTTTCCTGCACTGCTGCTATAGCCCATCTGAATCTTTTCTTCCAGGTGTTCCACTGTGATAGTTCCGATCACAAAAGAAGCCTGTCGGAACAATTGCAAACGTGTCCTCAATGAAAATCTTTGCGGATGGAATGAGACACCTCGTAGCTTCTAACAAATTTGGATCTCGTAGTCATTGACGGTTCTGTAATAGTGTTTTAAATAAGAGTAAATATTTTCTCCCTCCTCTCTCGATTTGAGATGTCAACTTCTATTGATAAATCAGAATGTTTTGCTCGTAAATTCTCCACAAATTTCACTGTTGACTCACCTGGAGTAAATTTGCTTGACTTTAACTCATAACTGAGTCCCTATTGAGTGATATGCATATAACTGCCTCCATGGTATCTCCTACCATCTCTAAGCTAGATCCATTAAGATCATGTCGTTCCTGTCTTTAATAAATCAGGCGAACTATTTGATCCTTCTAACTCTCGACCAATTATCATTCTCCTCCTTTTGGCAAAGTTTTAGAGGTTTTAATAAACCCCGCATTGGTTAAGCATCTCACCCTGTAGGGTTTTCTTCCAGGCATGTAATATGGCTTTCGCTTCTCTATGTCAACTGCCGATGTATTAATAGTTATATCTGAAAGAGTCTATCACGTTTTCGATAAGAATAGTAAAGCTCCAGTTGTTGTTTTTTTTATTTTTTATCTCCAAGACATTTCATAGGGTTTGGTATATTGGTCTTCTTCACTTGAAAGTTTATGGTATTTCTGGACGAATATATGAACAGATTCAGTTTTTCTTATCGAATCGCGAAATGAAAGTTGTCTTGAATGGCCACTCTTCCCGAGACCTCTGTCATTGAACCAACTTCCTAACTTTCATCAACTACTTTATTGATGGCAACAGATCTCTACTTATTATCTATGCTGATGACACAAATATTTAACCCTGTATTACTAGTAAGCCTGAGTTTTTCTCGATGAGGTCTAATTGGCAGCTGATTTAAAAAACGACCTACATTCTGTTGTTAACTGGGGCAAGGAATGGCTTGTTAATTTTATTGTCTCTAAAACTGCTCTCTTTTAATCGCCTTGAGTGAACCCATTTTACTTTCCATCAGTATGGCTGATGCAAACCTACAGGAGAGTGATTCATTGCACCTTATCGGAGGACCTTTTCAGCTGAATCATTTGCTAGGTATACTGCTAAGAAAGTTGTTTCTCCTTGTCGTGCTAGACAATTATCTCGCCAGAATCTATGTTAAATATTTATAATTCTACCATTCATCTGGGTTTTGTATACTTCTACTGGTTTGGCGTTCGTGCTATAGTTATAGAAATTCTTGATGAAATCCAAAAAAGAATTTGAAATGTCATTGGTCCTGACAAGGCGTCTCAGCTTCAGTCTCCTTTTCACAGCCGTAATGTAGCTTCTATGTGCTTTTTTTAAAAATAAATATTTTCATGATAATTGTTCTGATGAACTTTCGGCTATGGTACCCAGACTTTATGTATTTAAGCGCAGTGCTAGATTGGTTGCAAGGTCGCATCAATTTACATTTGAAATAGCTAGATGTAACCGTAAGTTCTAATATAATAGTTTCTTTTATTGCAATTCTCGCCTGTGGAATTCTCTTCCGGCATCTTGCTTCCCAGTCAAATTTGATTTTCAAAAATTTAAATGCAATATCAATCGTTATCTTCTGTCTTCTTAAGTCTTGTTTTTTTATTGTTCTCGCTCGTGAATAGCGTTTATTTTTACTTTCTAACATTCAGTAACCTCTTGCATCTTAGTGGCTTTATTGCCTTGCTCGAGATGAAATAATGAAAAAAATGACCTTTACTTGAAAGAGGAGAAAAAGATAATGATCACCGTTCTCGAAGAAGATAATACAGTAAATGAAAGACCAGAGCTCATTTCCAAAAGCAGTCACGAAAACAAATTTCTCCAACGCTACCTGCATCACACCATCGATGAAAAAGTATAAGTAAAATTTGTTTATTTTATAAAATACATCATATACATCAAAACTCAGAAGCGAAGAAAAATATAGTAAAAAATAAAATACCGAAATAAATATAGAATTTGGTAGATATGTTCTATTGTTAATTTCACGCACCTTCTCCGTCTACTAAACAGTGTTATTCTCTTTCACTCTCAGTACACCCATGCGTCTTACTGGAATTATCGTTTTGTATGGGATGAAATGAAAAAAAAATGAAATACGTAAATGAATAAAATAAATATTTAAACTAATGTGTCCTGTATAAGGAGATCATAAAAGAATCATGACATACGTTGTGAAGATAGCTTGAGACGTGAAACTGAGAGTCAGCCTAATGTTGATGCTTGTGCCTATCTTAGATAGATAGATCTGAAAAAAAATGATAGATATGAAGGGGCTGATAGATACGGACAAACTGAGATAGATAGATAGATAGATAGATAGATAGATAGATAGATAGATAGATAGATAGATATGAACAGGCTGAGATAGCTGGCTAGCTAGCTAGCTAACTAGATAGATATACATAGTTTTAAGGACTGAAAATGCATTTAATCTACACAACAATAATTATTTTCGACATTATCTTCAACATTTTCAATGAAATTAATCCAAACTTTCTTCAGAAATATATGTTATCAAGTATTATTCAGTGATATTTTCAGATAAACAATCGGCTAATACTAGTATCCTGGTTACGCGTTTATTGATCCACCACGGTATATAGATAGATAGATAGATAGATAAAGAGAGAAATTAAAAGTTAATTTATTGGTATGCGCATTTCAAAAGCACTTCTTGGACTAACGGTATGTCGAGCAAGTAAAGAGATACAATTAATAGTTCTAAAGAGGTTTTCTAAGAGCGTCCAGTCTTGGAGGCGTAGATTTCAGACTGGTGACTCGCTCTCCAAGGAGAAGCAGTCTAGTCTGAAAAGGAAAACGGTCTGTGCGTTCAAGAAAGGAAATTTTAAACAAAATGTCTTCTGTTTAATTAATGATAATTATTAGCTATAAAAATCATTGTATTGAGACGAGATAGTTTGTTTATGTGTTCCTGTGTGGGAAACAAAAACATTACCACTCATGTAAGCATAACTGATTTTTATATATATATATATATATATATATATATATATATATATATATATATATATATATCAGAAAGAAAAGTAATATTCATATTCCGGTGTTCTTAGCAGTTATTTTTATTTAAAAAAAGCAGAGCTCGATACAAAGCTGTAGAGAAAAATATTCAAATTATTTTACTCTTAAAAATATGATTCCATCGTAACACAGAAAATTTCTATGTTTCAAAACTGAAACTAAATCTATAAATTTAATTATTAAAATTAAACTTAAGATCCATAGTCTCGTTCCATTGTCAAGCGATGGTAGGAATACACTTTCAAAAAAACTCTATTTAATTTATAAGAGTATACACTATTGATATTATGAGTAGTTAAGGTTAAGGAAAATCTATTTTAATTTATGGGTGGCTGGGTTTTAATTTCCCTATAGAGTTATATATCCAATATAAGTTGCTTACAAAGTCAGGTTAAGTTAACATGAGGTAGGGTGTCTGCTAACCAACGTATATTTGTTCTTCAGTGAGTCGTCTGGGTTTCCATTGATAAAAAAATAGGCATTTTGATTCATCCGCTTAATTCATTTCTAAAAGTGTCATTTTAACATGTGCAAGACATATTATTAATAATTAAATTTTATTAATTAAATTTTATTTTAATAGATTTAAAATACCATTCGACCTTCTAATAACTAATAGACTATATGTTATTTTTCCAAATAAATGTATTAGAATTTAATTACTAATTAAAGATCAACAATCGTTAGAATAGACTACAAGAATCAATCCAAACATTGGACGAGAAAATAGCTATAACTGCTACTTAACGATAAAAAAATCGAAAACCGAATTGAGTAAATAAAAATATACAAAATAAAAAATAAGCAAATAAATAAGGACAAATTAATCCTAATAAATAAATAAATTAACAAATATCTCCCGCTAAAATAACCGTTAGAACAAATAAAAATAAACATAAATAAGCAAAAATAATTAAAAATAATCAATTGAAACAAATAAATAAAATAATAAACAAATTAAAAACTTTCCCCCGCCAAAATAGCAGAATAGACCACAGCAATCAATCCAAAAATTGGACGAATAAATAGCTTTATCTTCCCAACAAAATATTAAATAAGCGACCTAAATAAATCCCCCCCCAATTATTTACTACGTTGATAAAACATCGAAAACCTAATGAATATATAAATATAAAATAAAAATGAAAATAAAAAACAGGAAAAATAAATTAACACAAATAAATAAATAAACAAACAAGCCACTCCCGCCAAAATAATTGCCAGAATGGATAACCTACAATGCACCACTGACCCATATATATAAATAGTCGAGAAAAGTCCAACACTCGAGGCCTGACGATTGCTTTTGAAGGCTTGAGTCATTGATATTTACTAGTTACTGTGGATTCCTTGTTAATTGCAAACCTTGGGCAAAGTTTTAATTTTAAAAAGGCAAGTTTTATTGTTGTTTTAACGTGTTTCTTTCTTGTTTGCCTTATTTTGTGTACTTTTTCGGGTCTTTGCTTGTATAACCATTGTTTTTTTTAAATTCCGTTTGAACTGTTTAATTGTTATCTGTGTTAATAAGTGTGTATATGTAATTTTCTTTTTCTAACGTTTTACTTGTTATGTCAACACTTGTTAACGTTTCTTCTTGTCAAATCTCTTTGATTTAAATTTATCTGTCGGAAAAGTTTACTGATTTTTGGTTCTGTTTTTAAAAAAGACATCCCCACATTCTTTTTTTTTAATGGTTCTAAAAATCTTTTCGAGACTAGGAAAAAAAGAAAACCCCACCCGACAAGCAACATGAAAATATGCAGGAGGAAGACTTGGAGAAATCGATGGGCAATGAAAGGAGCCAAGTTTCGGTAGTTGTTGGGGAGAATGTTAAATCCGGCGTAAGTATGGTAGCTGGAAAGTGTCAAAATCCTGAAAAAACAGACTAAAATATGGTAGCGGAAAATAGTCAAATTGTACATAATCAGACAACAGCAGCAGATGATGATAACAAAAGCAAAGACGAAAGTGTAGCGGTCGAAGTGACACCCTATTTCTGGATGCCCCCTCCTATGTGTACAATCATCATTACGGAGTTCATCGAGAAAGTCAAAAGTTACGTACATCTGGCCACAACAGATGAGCTTTTGGTCAATCCCGAAGAACTTCAGTAAATAATTGTGTCCGTTTTCTGGTGGACAAGCGTTCGCGCAAAATTTGTCGCTTCACTAAAGACACCTTAATTAAATCTCTAATCTCTCTGGGTATCAAACCTCAGAGGGTAATCAAAGGAAATGGATATTTCATCTAGGATGTACTGCTACCCACGCCTGCCGACTGTGAAGCCGCATCCAGTCGTGATCTTATAGCAAAAGACCTTATTCTTCGTACGGAATATGAAGGCAGGCGGATTCTTTTATAGGTATTTGAGGTTCCTCCTCAGATCGTCGGGGAGCACTTGGCTGCATATCTATACCAACTTGGTCAGATACTTAGTGCTTCCTCTGACTATTTAACCGGGGGTTGGAGTTTCGAAATAATGATAGACCAGAAGGCCTTCATCTCCATCCCTAACTGTCTGGATGTAGCGGGCCAGAAAATGCCAATTATTGCCACCGGGCGTAGAACAACTTGATGGAAGTGTGGGCAGACTGGTCACCTATCCTCTTTGTGTACAGAGAAGAAGGCCTCTGAGATTCTTGCCCTTGTCGACCCAAATCCCCCTGCAACCGAGACTGTTGCATTCGACACGCCTGTAATGGGCATACCAGCGATCGTAACCGGTGTGATTAAACCCCCGGTTGGATCTGTCTCTCAGTTCCCATTCCCCAAAAAGCATTTGCCCGTCGCTAGTGCGGTTGTGGTGAAGGAAGAGGGGGAATGGCAGGTCGTTGGCAGGATCAAAGGGAATCTCCGGGCAGCGAGACCTCGTTCCACTGAAGTCACTACGGCTAAAGACACACACAGCCCACTCCCTCTACCAGTTCTAAGGGCAACTCTATGACCACCTACTCTGAAAACCTGCATCAACAGCGCCTGAAATACGATTCCTCCTTCCAAAAGAATGAAAAATTAGTAAAACTAAGAGAGTCCCTAAAGGAAAAACGGATTCAGCCAGTAAGAAATCTTAAAATTAGAACGTTTACTGCTGATTTTAGTCGTCGACTCAATCTAGATAGATTACCGGCGCAAACGGCTTGTGTGCAAAAGGTAGATTGGGCAGTTAAATCCCCTGATAGTGGGGAAATAGCCTTAGATTATGCAGAGTTAGCCCCCTTACTTATCAAGATGGATCAAGCTCTGGTAGTTAGGGATAGGTTAAAAAGAATTTCCTCTGAGACGACTAATATGGCCGCTGAATTACGTGCAGAGGAGACTCGGAATGTGTCTCGGCGACATATCGCGTGTGTCACATTGCCCGATAAGCGGATCGTGACTTCAAACGCGGTCATATGTGAGACTTTTCATGATTACTTTCAGGAACTTTTCACCAGGAATCCCGGTCTGGGCCCTGCTCAGTTCGACGCCTATTTAGCCGACTTTCCCTGCATTGAGGCAGCTGAAGCGGTTGAGTGCGAGGGTCCCATCACAGAGCCGGAAATCTGGGAAGTGTTGAAGAAGGTTGGCTTGGATAGATGGTCTTCCCTACAAAGTTTACTTGAAGCTGTCGCCCGTTTTTGTTCCTTTGCTGGAACTGATTTACAACAACTGGATGAAGCAGGGGTCTATACCTCAACGCTTCACCAGGGCGTGATCAGGTTGCTGCGCAAGGACAAGAACGGTGGGGATGGGTTAGATAACTTTAGCTCTTTAACCATATTAAACACAGAGTTAAAGATTTCTTAGCCAACCGTTTGCAGGATCTCCTCTCTAGTCTGATTGGCTCCGAAAAGACTTGTGCTGTGTAGGGTAGGACTATTCAGGACAAACTTCATATGGTCCGCTTGATTATTGAGCAAGTCGACAGTGAAGACGCGCTAATCAATTTAGATCAGTCCAAGGCCTTCGATAGGGTTGACCATCGATTGTGGGAGCCTGTCCTTTCCGCCCCCGTTTCGGCCGTACTTTCGCACCTGGATCCGACTTCTGTATGCAACTGCCGGTGCGCTGGAAGTGAATGGGGTACGATCGGAACATTTCGTATTGTCTCGTTCCATTCCTCAAGGTTGTCCGCTTTCGCCTCTACTTTACGTTCTTCTTTCGCAAGTTAAAAGTGAATCCCGCCCTACGCGGAATTTCCCTACCTGGTTAGCTGGTGCTATCACCTCGACCAGGTATTCTGCCTATACTGACAACGTTTCGGTTCTTGTGTCGAGCAGGGTCGAGATTGACGAAGTCAGCAAAAAAATCAGTGGGTACGAGATGGTGACAGGAGCCAAGATCAATCGCGATAAGTCTGTTGGCTTGCGGTTGTGTGCGTGGAAGGGAGTTTCTCTTCCCGGAACTTTCCTCTGGACGGACGGTCCGATACTCAGCGTCTGGTTCGGATCAAACATGTAATTTGTGGTCTCGGAGGAAGCTTTCCTTAAAGGGGAGGGCGGAAGTATGTGTTTCGAACATCTACACGATTCTCTTTTACCGACTCTCTGTACTTCCTCTTCCGTCTGCTTCACTAATTTCACTAGTAATGCACTTTTTCTCCTTCCTGTGGGGAGGCAAGACCGCTAGGGTGTCTCTGGAGATATGTTGCCTCCGCCCTTCTGTAGGCGGTCTGGGTATATTAGTCAATATATGCTACGCATCGCGTTCTTAGATCGAATGTGTCGCGATTCTGATAAGGAGGGCCCCTTCTGGAAGGAAGACACCCGAAAAAACTTCCTTTCCATGAGAAATGTGTACTCGTGCGAGGAGGAGGCAAGCCGTTTACCTCGACCCGAGTGCTCCTTCTACTGTGAATGTCCCCTTGCTCTAAAACGACTCTTGCGAGTGTCGGATGGCCTCTCCAAAGTTTTCTACATCTTTGTAAATAAATATTTGGGGCAAATTATTTAATTTGTTGTTTTACCTCCCTTCCCCATAGACAATTATTTGTAAATATTGGGGTTTAGTTTGGACTTCCATATAGACAATGTGGTATTATGTAGTAAGAAAGGTAAGTATGAAAGCGTTGTTTGGGTGTAGTGATTTTCCAAGCGTAGCTCAGATGTAGCGCAAGGCCGAAAGTATGGGGCACCTAGTGAGGATCGAACTCACTACTCAGTCATATTAGTTCTAGCAAGACAAGCTTGCTAACCATTACACCACCTCGTGGTGCCCTAGCGTTGTTTTGGTGTAAGGAATATTGTTGTCTGTTTCGGTCAGTGTTTGTGGCTAGCTAAGTTTAAACTTAAGACAGATGAAGACCGTCCCTTTTCTCCATCCCCTTTTTTGGCCTTGTGCCACATTTTGTACTTTTTACAAATAAATATTGGCCTGACGATTGCGTCTAGCATGAAACAGCCTGTCGCCTCTGAGTGTTGACTTCAGTGTTCATCTTTATATATATATATATATATATATATATGTGTGTGTGTGTGTGTGTGTGTGTGTGTGTGTGTGTGTGTGCGTGCGTGTGTGTATGTGTAGATAGATAGATATGAACAGACTGAGATAGATAGATAGATAGATAGATAGATAGATAGATAGATAGATAGATGGTAATTGTAATATTAGCAGTTTGCCTCCAAAGGAATATTTAGCATTCCTTGACCTAGCAGCCAGTACAGGCTGTCGGTCGAAATTTCTAAAATATTTAGATTAAAACAAGTTTTTAGAGAAACAGATTTCTCAAGTCCTGTATCGCTCTTTTCAGTATTCATGGGCGTTTCCTTCCGAACCTTCTATTTGAAGTGGTGTGTAATGTTAAAATCTTGCTTATGTCATTACTTTCGCTTCGAGTTACATGTGCTAACCATTTTAGGTCGGTAGACCTCAATTCATGTGTTTTCTGTTATGTGGTACACTTCTTTGTTTGTGATTGTGTAGCGCCAGTCCATAATGTTCAAGGAGGTCAAGACCCTTTTTTCACCATTGATCTTAGGAAACAGTTGTATACAGCTGACAGTTTAGATATTTCTGAACAGGTTTGGCGCCACGCATAACCTTCGTATGAAAGTTTCGATCTGATGAGTCTATTTAAGAACATGACTTGAATTTTCAGGTTAATGTTTTTTGTTTTTTAGCAATTTGCGGTGTTGGGCGAAACTACCTGTGGCCCAGCCTATCCTATGTACAATTTTTTCTCCATTACATAATTTGTTATAACTGATCCATACGTCGAGGTATCTGAAGTGTTTAGTATTTACTAATTCTACATCCTGTAATTTTAAGATAGATTCAGGGTAGGTGCCTTGATTGCTATCATTCCAATTCCAGATCATAGTTTCTATTTTGGAGAGGTTTATCTTGAGTACCATTTCTTGGAATATCTGATAGAGGATGCTGATTTTCTGTTCAAGATCATTTTTATCTAAACTATGAACAACTACGCCATCAGCATACTTGCAGTCATCATCAGTACATTGGCCTCGGAAGGGAAAGCAGGATTATTGTCTTCAATTGGTAGACACGTTTGGGATGTGGTATGGAATGTTTACATAGTCAGTGCCCAGCTTATCGTATATGTGTTGTAAATTCGCAGGGCATATTCTAGGAAGAAATTAAATAGACTAGGACTCTCATTTACTCCTGATGAGGTCTGAAATGTTTCTGTATTGGGGTCCTCGTCAGACAAGTAAGATTCTGTAGATCGATACATTTCCTCTATTAGATTGATGCATTCAGTAGATTCGGAGCTTGTAAGGTGGTTTCTAATGAATGAAAAAAGGAAGTCTCTATTGGTCTGGTCATATTCTGTTGTGGTCGACAAAGCAGGTATACAGTCTCCTTTTAGAGGGGCAAGCAATGTCTTGGAGTTGATTGATTATATATATGCCATCGTTGCATTCCTTTCCAGAACGGATTCCAAACTGGACTGTGAGTAGTTGCCTTTCATAAAACAATGAGAACCTAGTTAATAAGATGTCTATTAATACTTTCACCATGATAGAGTCAATTGAGATGCCCCGGTATGTATGAGGATTTTCAGGGCTACATTTCTATTTCCATAAGGCATTAATACGTGATATGCCTAACATTTTGGGGAATGCATTTCCGATTACAGATATCTTTAATAAAATAGAGGAACTTGTTTTTGAATTCAGGGAGAAAGTCAGCCATTTTCAAAAGTTCAGCCTCAATGTCGAGTGATGCATTATTATTCCTTGTCTTTTAAATAGCTTTCTTAATTTTCGCATCAATAGGTTCATTATTGCTTATGTTTGAGGATGGACTTTGTAATAGTTTGATGAATATTGGCATATGTATAATTTCTGCGGGTATCTTAAGTTTAGTCTAGCCAATGTTAAAATGCGACGCAAACTATTTTTTGAGACCAGGACATTTTTTGTGTGGATGGGGTGGGGGTTACTGTATGATATTATCGTAGTTATCCACTTTTCTCCACATTTTCACTATGTCTATAGTCTTTGGCTTTCTTTATTTTATTTGCAATTTTTCGGAGATAGTCTTCTCAAAGACTTATCTGGTTTTGTTTTTATTTTCTTTGTTAATTGTTTGGTATTTCCGCTGCCATTTTTCCTCTTTTGTTTGTTTCTTTCTTGTGTAATTTTTGTCATCTCAAGTTGATCGTCCCATGGGTGCATATTTTTCCAACTAGGTCTTTTTGGCTGGTTTCACATGCTTCAACTAACGACGAGATGATAAGATTATTAGATTCCTCTATGCATTGATCTAGTCTATATTTCTGAGATGAGGTATTATGTACATTATTTACATTATTCGAACTATTGTCCTCATCTTTGTCGCCATATTTATCACAAAGTTTCGGCCCTTCAGTATCTGTCTATATTTCTGAGATGAGGTATTATGTACACTATTTACATTATTCGGACGATTATCCTCATCTTTGTCACCATATTTATTACAAAGTTTCGGCCTTTCAGTATCTGTCTATATTTCTGAGATGAGGTATTATGTACATTATTTACATTATTCGGACTATTGTCCTCATCTTTGTCGCCATATTTATCACAAAGTCTCAGGTACATGGCAGCAGCCCCCCACCCAAAACTGGGATAGGCGGGTACAAGAGGAGGAGGACAACAACACTCAGAAAACAGTCTGCCTGCCTTATGCGAAGGGGCTATCAGAAAAAATACAAAGGATCTGCGGTCCATATAACATCAGGACAACGTTCAAAAGCTTGACGACACTTCGCAGATATCTCTCCCGAGTAAGACCCCCCATAGAGTAGAACATGACTAAAGACTGTGTGTACGCTAACCCGTGCAACTGCGGAGAGAAATATAAAGGAGAGACAGGCCGCCCCCTTAAGGTAAGGCTTCAAGAACACCAGAAAGATGTAACACGAGGGGAAGTGAAAACATCAGGCGTGGCTGACCACATTTGGAGAGAGAAGGGAGATCACCGCCCTCTGTGGAATCAGGTTGAGATCACAGACAAGGAACACCATTGGAAAATTCGTAAACTTAAGGAATCAGCACATATGCTAGGCCACAAAAATCTCCTGAGCCGACCAAGCATAGAAATGAATACAATATGGGAACCAGTAATAAGGAGTCCCAGAGAAAAGCGATAATAACGACAGTTGCAATATGAGCTCTGGTAAAAACATACAATGTTAACAGCAAAAATTTCAAAATGAACACTGGCAAAAATGGTTGCTGAAGACATTAGGCTTATAATATACCCAGAAATTCATACACAGATGTCCTCAAGGACACATGACACAGTGGATAAAGGTGTTGGTTAGATCCATGACAGGACACAAAGAATGTGAGTTCAATACCCGGTTAAGGCAGTGGAGAACTTTCAGAGGGAAATTAACAGGAGATAACTGATAACTGACATCCATTAAACATGACACTTGGAACTAGAACAGTCTACCCCAGTGAGCGAAATAAAGGGTTCAGTTCGACATTCCAACCACCTGAAGAAGACCGGGGTGTTCAACTGCCGAAACGTTGTAATAAATATAGCGACAAAAATGAGGACAATAGTCCGAATAATGTAAATAATGTGCATTGATCTAGATTTGCTGATATCAATTTTGGACTTATAGAAGTACCAAAAACAAACAACATGTTAATAAACGTTATTTTTCTTATGAAATGAGGCGTGCCATTCAGAAAGCTATTCGGGCCGCACTTTGCCCAGGACTGGTTTACATATTAAAATGAGAGAAAATATCTATATGCCTACCATTTATCTATGCATAGAATATTGCTGCCACATATGGTCCGGTAACTCAGCTATTTACCTTGAGCTTCTTGATAAAATCCAAAAAGAATCAACAATATTATTGGTCCTGATTTGGCGGGTCGGCTTCAGTCACTTTCCCGCCGCCGTATGGTTGCCTCTCTATGTCTTTTCTTGTTTTTGTGGAACTCCCTTCCGACTCCATGTTTTCCAGCAAAAATTTAAATACAATGTCAATCGCTATCTACTGCCCTCCTGATTATTCTTTTCGCTCATTATTAATGTTTCTGTTCCTAATTCTTCCACATCCTGTAACCCCTTGTATCTTAGTGACTTTACTGCCTTGCATAGGGTGATACCGATTAAAAAGATACCTTTGAAAATACCCCAATTCAAAAAAAAAAAAACTTTAAAATATCTAGATTACACAATAAAGTATTAGCTTAGTCTAATTCTCGATACCAAGTCGGATAATTAATTTAATCTTGTTACAGCAGAGAGGTATTTACGGCAAATATTTTAAGATATGTACCGCAGAAGTGATCCTTTAACAGACTCTTTCATCACCAAAATGAGCAGTTATTAATTATCATAATAATAATTATTATCATTATTATTATATAATAAATTGTTTAGTTGTATATAAAGTCGGGAAATAAGTTTAAAAAATGAATAAAATAAGAAAATCGGTGGTTAAATTATGCATTTATAAACTGACGTTAGGAAATTGACGTTAGATTTAGAAACGCCTCTCATTCAAAATCGAAAATTAAAACTTCCTTTTCCTTATAACATATATAATGAAATTAAATAAAATAGTCTTAAGAAAACTGTTAAATTATAAATATGTAAATAACTGAGTGTCGTTCACTTGTTTCAAATATAAAAAAAGTTCAAAACTATAATATATTTAAGATTTGTAAAAAAAAATAAGAACAATAATAAAGTTTCATTTAATATACTTAATTCATGTCAATTCATATAAAGATTAGAATAAAAATGTATATCACACTATAAAGCATGAAACTTAATAGATAAATAAACTAATATGAACAAGCAATAATGAATAATATAACAAACACAACAATTGAATAAAGAATAATAATAATAATAATAATAATTTCCCTTATTTTATTGTCAATTTTATTGTTTTCTTGGAGCAATAAAAGCACGTGTGTTTACTTTGACAGCCAGCATTCATTTTGTAGATAGATAGATAGATAGATAGATAGATAGATAGATAGATAGATAGATATGAACGAACAGACAGACAGATAGATATATAGATAGATAGATAGATATCAGATTGTGCTCCACTCATTTACGCTTACATATCTGAGGTGACTAAGGCAACGACCATGAACGTAGCATAGAATTATATCATAATATATTCCGCAATATAATTAACCGATGACATCCGACGGGTACATATACTTGATGCTACATGCATTTCCCGGGTAGTCGCTTATTTTATTCGGTGACACGTCCATTTTTACCCCCCACTTCCGTCTCACTCAAGATGTTATACTGAGAAAAGTTGGCGTATTTATAAAATGCAAACACCTCAAAAAACCCACTGAGGTGGGTGGATACCCCATGCGGCTAACGATGTAAGGCC